>OY728167.1:2280661-2508161 GCA_963277665.1 Viscum album | reverse complement strand
ATTATAAACCCTAGAAAAAGCTATTAATGCCTACAAAAGCCCAATAAAACCCTATTATACAATAAAAACTATAATAAACTATAAAAAATCATAAAGAACACTAATAAACCCTAAAGAACCCCAATAAACCCAAAATAACCATAATAAACTCTATAGAACACAAAAAACCCTAAAGAACACAAAAAACGCTAAAACACATTACACATACCCTAAAAACCGATACAATACCCAAACAAACCCTGAAACACACTAAAAACACTAATGATCCCTATCAATCCTGAAAAAACAAAAAAAACCCTTAAAACCCCCAAAAAATCATTGAAAACCCATCAAATACCATAAAAACCATAAACATCCAATAACTACACTTAAAACCCCCTAAAAACCACTACAAACCATAAATTACCATTAAAACCCTAAAAAGGAATAAAATAGATACATAAACCCAAAAAATGTTACATAAACCCTAAAATGCAACATAAACCCTAAAAACGCAACATAAACCCAAAAAATACAAAATAAACCCAAAAAATGCTACATAAACCCAAAAAGCACTTCATAAACCCGAGAACTGTTACATAAACACTAAACAACGCAACATAAACATTAAAATAGGCTACATAAAACCTTAAAACACAACATAAACCCTAAAAACACTACATGGACCCTAAAAACATTACATAAACCCTAAAAACTGCAACATAAATGCTACATGACCCCTAAAAACACTTCATAACCCGAGAAAACACAACATAATCCCAAAAAAAATGCTACATAAAACCTAAACCCTAAACACGCTACATAAACCGTAAAAAAGTTACATAAATCCTAAAAAAATCTACATAAAACCTAAAACCACTAACTAAACCCAAAAAGCACTACATAAACACTAAAAATGCAACATAAACTCAAACAAAGCTACACAAACACTAAAAAATGCTACAAAAACCCCAAAGACGCTTCAAAACCCTCAAAAATATTAAACCCTAATATACCATAATATAAAAAATTGCACCATAATAAACCCCTAATAAACTATAATAATCCCTAAAAACGCTTTATATTCCCTAAAATCCCTAATAGACTCAAATCAACCCTAATAAAACCCCAAAAATACCTAATAAACCCGAATAAATGATAATAAAACGTAAAAAACCCTAAAAACACGTCAAGAAAAACTAAACAACCCAAACCAAACCTAATAGACACTAATAAACACTAAACAACCATAATAAACCCCAAAAAACTCTAAAAATCCCTAATAAACAATAAATAAATCCAAATAAACCCTACTCAACCCTAACAAATCTTAACACACCATAAAGACCCCTAACAAAACCCTACCAAACCCTAATAACAAAAAAACACTAGTATACATTAAAAATACCTAGAAACCCTGATAAACTATAATATAACCTAATAAACCCTAAATGGGCTCATAAACAATAAAAAATGATCATAAACAATAAAAACATGATATATTAATTAAAAAGACCTAAAAACACTAATATAGCCAAATAAAGACTAAAAATGCTAATATACCTTAAAAATCCATAGAAATCATAATAAATGAAAACAAACTGCAATATAATCTAAGAAACCCTAAAAATGCTCCCAAACAAAAACAAAACGCTCAGAAACAATAAAAAAGGGTATATTATCTACAAAGACTTAACAAACACTAATATAACCTAATAAAACAAAAAGACTAATTACCTCAAAAAACCCTAATAAACCCTTAAAAATACCTAATAAACCCCAATAAAAACTAATAAACCCTAATAAAACCATAATAAAACCCTAAAAATACCTTCTCAACCCTAATAAACCCTGAAAAAACATAATAAAACCTAATAAAACCCAACTAAACCCCAATAATCAAAAAAAGAAAACAAAACATTAAAAAGACCTAGAAACCATAATGAACCACAATAAATTCTAATAAAACCTAATAAACCATAAAAAATGCTCAAAAACACTAAAAACACGCTAATAAAAACTAAAAAGTCCAAACAACCCCTCATATAAAATAACAAAAACTAAAAAATGCTCATATACCCTAATAATATCACTAACAAACCCTAAAAACCATAACAAACCCTAATAAACACTACTCAACCCTAATAAACCCTAATAAACTCTAATTATACCTACTCAACCCTAATAATACCATATAAATACACACTCAACCCTAATAAACCTTAACACACTATAATAAACCATAGTAAACCCCCACAAAACCCTAAAAAAGGAAAATATACCATTAAAAGCCCTAAAACCCCTAATAAATACTAATAAAACCTAACAAAGCTCAAAAACACTAATAAACCCTAATAAACACAATTAAGCCCTAAAAACCCAAATATACCCTCTTAAAAATTAATAAACCACAATGAATGATAATAAACCCAAAGAAATCCTAAACATACCCAAATATACCATAATATACCCTAATAAAACGAACTCAATCATAATAAAACCCTAAAAATACATAATAAACCCTAATAAACCTTAACACACCATAATAAACCCTAATAAAATCCTAATAACCCCCACCAAACCCTAAAAATGCTAAGATAACATTAAAAAACCCTAAACCCTAACAAGCCATAATAAATGTTAATAACACCTAAAAATTCTAAAAAATGATAGTAAACCCTAAAAATACCTATAATAATAATAATAGTAATAACGCACGTTCATGTGCATCTGCATGTGAATGGTTTAAATTATAAATCATAATGCACGTACATGGGAATATGCATGCGCATTTGCATGTTAATGGCAATAAATAATAATTTATAAATAATAACACATGTGAATTACATGTGTATGTGCATGTGCATGTGAATGATAATAAATAATAAATAATAACGGACATCCAAGTGCAAGTGAATGTGCATGTGCATGTGCATGTGCATGTGCATGTGAATGTGCATGGTAATAAACAATAAATAATAACCAAGTCCACATGAATTTTCATTTGCATGTGAATGATAATAAATAATAAATAATAACACATGTGACAACAGAATAATGCACGTGCTTTGCGTGTGCACATGCATGAGAATAATTAATAATGACACATGTGATAATAAAATAACGCAAGTGCATTGCATTTTCATGTGCATGATAATAAATAATATATAATAACGCACGTGCATGTGCATTTACATGTAATGATAATGATAATGATGCATGCACGTGCATGGTAATAAATAATAAATAACAACGCACGTGCATGTGAATTTGTATTAGATGATAAAAAATAATAATAATAATAATAATATAATAACGCATGTTCATTTCATGTGCACGAGCATAGTAGTAAGTAAAAAATAAATATTAATAAAGAAAATGCACATGCATGTGCATGCGCATTTACATTTGATGATAATATTAATAATACTGATTGTAATAATAATAATAATAATAACGCATGAATCTACATGGTAATAAATAATAAATAACAATGCACATGCATGTGAATTTGCATGAGATAATGATAATAATAATGATAATAATAATAATAATAATAATAATAATAATAATTTTGGTAATAATAATAATAATAAAAGAATAATTCAATTGCATTGCATATGCACGTGCATGGTAATAAATAATAAATAATAACGCACGTGCATCTACATTTGCATGTGATGATAGTAATAATAACAACAATAGTAATAATATTAGTAGTTGTGGTGATAATAGTAGTAGTACCAATGTATGTGATAATATAATATTGCATGTGCATTACGTGTGCACGTGCATGGTAATAAATAATAACGCCTGTGCATTTCATTTGCATGTGATGATGACAATAATGATGATATTAATAATAACAACAACATATGTGATAATAGAATAACGTACGTGCATTGAATGTGCTTGTAGGTGCATTCACATGTGAATTTTCATGTGATGATAATAACAATAACAACAACAACAACAACAACAACAACAACAACCACAGCAATAATAATAACAATAATAATAACAACACTTGTGATAATAAAATAACATGGGAGCATTGCATGCGCACATGCATGGTAATAAAAATATAATCATAACGCACATGCATCTGCATGTGCCTGTGGATGATATGATAATAATAATAATAATAATAATAACAGTAATAATAAGTTAGTTGTTTGAAAAAACAGCAGAGAGGACAAAAATGCTAGATATGGGGTCTCGAAAAACCTAAAAAATCACTGAGTCATTGAAAAAGGCATAACTTCTTCTTCGGGTGTCCATTTCCAATCTGTTTATAGTCAAAATGAATCTGATGGAACAAACTATGATAAAAACAGGTGTCGGTGGCCGAATAGACACACAGATTAGATGTTATGGCAATTTTAAGAAAAATTTGACAGGGATGCGTACACCAAAATCGAGTTTTGGAGGCCTTATGATGGGTTTCTGGGATTTTATGCTCTCACACATGAATTGAACTATGTTCAAGTCATCCTTATGTGTATATCTCTTCGCTACTTTCGATTTGATATGTGGTAGAGCTCAAATGGACAACCGGAGCGAAAGTTATGGGCGTTTGAAGTTGGACTTTTTTTGAAGTGGTATAACTAATATACCTTATATTTCTTATATCTTCTCATAGTTTCTACTAAACATGGTCCTTATTCATCTCACAAGATTTTATTTGACTGGTCACAGTGCTCAAATGGACACCTGAAGAAGAAGTTATGACTGTTTTTGTGAGTTATGTGTTTCTTAGGTTTTTAGGTGCTATGAGATTTGCTCAATTTAAAACAACAATAACTTCTGCTACATGTGTTCATTTTGTCTCTACCACATATCAAATCGAAGATTGTGAAACGATACACACTATGGTAACCACTGGAACTATTTCTAACATTCTTCAACCCCCAAAATGACCCAAAATCCCTTTGGATGGTCAAATGATTGGCTTCTAGTGTCGGTTTTTGCTATAACTTCATTTATGGTTGTCTGTTTTTCCTTTACCACAAATAAAATCGAATCTTACAACATGAACTACACTCCTATAACCACTGAATCACCTTATCACATCCTTGAAGGCTCAAAAAGGTACTTAAAACCTCCAAAAGACCCTAACTTCTACTCCGGGAGTCCATTTTGCCTCTACCATATATCAAATCGAAGCTTTCGACTACATCTATACATCTATGACCAATAGGAACACCTTATCAGTTCATAAATTCCCAAAAGGTCCTTAAGTCATCCAAATGACCATAACTTCTGCTCTGGGTGTCCGTTTCACCTCTACCAAATATCAAATTTATGTTTACAACTACCACTATACATCTGTGACAACCACGAACAACTAAATTACCCTAACAAACCATGAATAACCCCATAAACACTAAAAACCATTAAAAACATTGAGAAACACTTACAATCCCTAAAAAACCATAACAAACACTATCAAACCCTATCAGATGCTAACAAACCCTAACAAACCCCAAAACCCCTAAAAAACATAAAAAACCCTAACAAGCCCTAAAAACCCCCAAGAAGCACTATGAAACTCCAATAAACCCAAAAAAACCCCGATGAAACCCGAAAAAACACCTAATAAACCAATAGAAACCCTAACAAAACCCTAAAAACCCTAACAAAACCCTTAGAAAACTTAAGAAACACTAACACATCCTTAGTAACCCTAACACAACCATAGAAACCCCAACACACCCTTTGAAACCCTAACACACCTTTAGAAACCCCAACACACCCAAAGAAACCCTAACACAACCTTATAAACCCTTAGAAACCATAGCACACCCTTAGAAACTCTAACCCGCCCATAAAAACCCTAACCCATCCTTAGAAACCCTAACACACACTTAGAAACCCTAACAAACCTTTAAAAACGCTAAATCACTCTAATAAGCACTAATAAATCCTAACAAACCATACCAACCAACAATAAACCATAATAAACCCTAATAAACCATAAATCCCACTATTAAATCCTAATAAACACTAATAAATTGCAATAAACCGTAACAAACCTATTAGACCCAAATAAAAGCTACAAAATACCTAAAAACCCAAATATACAACAAAAATGCTATTAAACCATTAAAAATGAAAATATTCACAAAAAAACCCTAACAAACCTAGAAAATCCTGACTAAACCCAAGAAAAACACAAAAAAAAACATTAAAAAACCATAAAACCCCCCTTAAAACCCTTAAAACCCTAAAAAATCCTAAAAACTTTAAAAACCCTAAAACCCCTAAAATCATGAGAAAACCCAAAAACCCATAAAAAACCTAAAAAACCTTAAAAAATAATCATAAAATCCTCAAAAAACCTCAAAAAATGCTAAAAACCCTAAAAAACCCTAAAGACACTAAAAACAATAAAAGGACTAAAAATGCCTAACAAAACCCTAATAAACACTAATAAATCGCACTAACCTGTAATAAACCCTAAAAACTATATTAAACCATAATAAACTCTAAAAAATCCCTAAAACCTATTATATACAACAAAAAATTGTATTAAGACATAATAAACCCTTCTAATCACTAAAAATCC
Organism: Viscum album; assembly: GCA_963277665.1. Classification (NCBI taxonomy): domain Eukaryota; kingdom Viridiplantae; phylum Streptophyta; class Magnoliopsida; order Santalales; family Viscaceae; genus Viscum; species Viscum album. The sequence goes on along the minus strand of OY728167.1, from coordinate 2,501,614 downwards.
TAACAAACCCGACAAAACACCACAAAAACCTCCAAATAATAGCTTACAAAACCCTATAACCCACTAATAAACCCTAACAGACCCTAATAACCCCAAAATAAATCGCAAAAAACCCTAACAACCCCAAATAAATTGTAACAAATCCTAATAGTTTCAAATAAATCGTAACAAACTAAAACAAACCACAACAAACCCCTAATAAATCGCAATATACCCTAAGAAATCGTAGTAAACCCTAATAAATTTTAATTAACCAAAATACAAATTACTAAACCCTAATAAATAAAATAAACCCTAATAAATCATAAATAACCCTAAAAAAGTTTGATAAACCCTAGAAAAAGCTATTAATGCCTATAAAAGGCCAATAAAACCCTAATATATAATAAAAATGCTAATAAACTGTAACAAATCCTAAAAAAACTAATAAACCCTAAAGAACCCTAATAATCCATAAAGAACCATATTAAACTCTTAAGAACACAAAAAACCCCTAAAGAACCAAAAACATGCTAAAACACATTATATAAACCCTAAAAACCGCTACAATACCCAAACAAACCCAAAAACACACAAAAAACCCCCAACAACCCCTATCAATCTGAAAAAAACAAATAAACCCATAACTGCCCCCCAAACCATTAAAAAGGCATTAGATACGACTAAAAACCATAAACACCCGTTAAAAACCCTAAAATCCCTAAAAAAACTACAAACCATAAACAACCATTAAAACCCAAAAAAGGATTCAAATAGATACATAAACCCAAAAAACATTCCATGAACACTTTAAACTGAAAAAAACCATAAAAACTCAACATAAACCAAAAAACACAACATAAACCCAGAAAATGCTACACAAACCCTAAAATCACTTCATAAACCCTAAAACTGTAACATAAACCACAAAACACACAACATAAACCCTAAAAAACATAACATAAACATTAAAAAACGCTACAAAAAACCTAAAAACACCATATAAACCCTAAAAACACTACATAAACCCTAAAAATGTTACATAAACCCTAAAATATTCAACATAAACACCACATCTCCTCTACAAATGCTACATAAACCCAAAAAACACTACATAAACCCTAAAAAATGCTACATAAAACCTAAACCCTAAACACACTACATAAACCCTAAAAACGTTACATAAACCCTAAAAATTAATCATAAAATCCAAAAGTGATAATTAAACCCTAAAAACACTACATAAACACTAAAAATGCTACATAAACTCTAACAACGCTACACAAAACCTAAAAAATGCTACAAAACCCTAAAGACGGTTTAAAACCCTCAAAAATATTAAACCCTAATATACCATAATATAAAAAATTAAACCCTAATAAACCCCTAATGGACTCAAATAATCTCTAAAAACACCTTATAATCCCTAAAAACCATAAGAAACTCTACTCAACCCTAATAAAACCCCAAAAATACATAATAAACCCTAATAACTGATAATAAAACCTAATAAACCCTAAAAACACGTTAAGAAAACCTAAACAACCCTAACCAACCCTAATAGACACTAAAAAACACCAATCAACCCTAATAAACCCCAAACAAACCCCAAAAGCCCTAATAAACCATAAATTTAGACAAATAAACCCCACTCAACCCTAAAAAAACATAACATACCATAATAACTCCTAAAGAAACCCTACAAAACCCTAAAAAAATTATAGTATTCCTTAAAAAACACCTAAAAACCCTGATAAACTCTAATATAACCTAGTAAACCCTAAAAACACTCACAAACAATAAAAAACGATCACAATCAACAAAAATGCTATATAATACCCAAAAAGACCTAAAAACACTAATATAACCTAATAAAGACAAAAAATGCTAATATACCTTAAAAATCCCTAGAAACGCTAATAAACCCTAATAAACTCTAATATAAACTAAGAAACCCTAAAACACTCACAAACAAAAACAAAACACTCACAAACAATAAATACATGCTATAATATCTAAAAATACCTAACAAACACTAATATAACCTAATAAAACAAAAAAGTAATAAAACCCTAACAAACCCTAACAAACCCTAATAAAACCATATTAAAACCCTAAAAATACCTTCTCAGCCCTAATAAACCTTGACACACCATAACAAAATCTAATAAAACCCAACTAAACCCCAATAAACAAAAAAAATGCAAATAAACAATTAAAAATCCCTTGAAACCCTAATAAACCATAATAAATTCAGATAAAAGCAAATAAACCATTAAAAATGCTCACAAACACTAAAAACACTAATAAAACATAAAAACTCATAACAACCCCTCATATATATTAATAATAACTAAAAAACACTCATGTACCCTAATAAAAACAGTAACAAAGCCTAGTAATCCCTAAAAATCCCAAACAAACCCTAATAAATCGTACTCAACCCAAATAAACCCTAATAAAACCTTAAAGATACTGACTCAACAGTAATAAAACCCTAAAAATGCCTACTCAACCCTAATAAACCTAAACACACCATAATAAACCATAATAAACCCCACTAAACCCTAAAAATTGCAAATGTACCATTAAAAAGCCCTAAAACCCCTAATAAATGATAATACAACATAACAATGCTTAAAAGTGGTAATAAACCCAAATAAACAATACTAAATACTAAAAATCCTAAATATACCCTCTTAAAAATTAATAAACCATAATTAACCATAATAAACCCTAATAAATCCTAAACATACCCAAATATACCATAATAAATAATAAATAATAATGCAGATAAATGTGCATGTGCATGTGCATGTGCATGGGCATGTGAATGTGCATGTGCATGTGCATGGTAATAAACAATAAATAATAACAAAGTCCACATGAATGTGCATTTGCATGTGAATGATAATAAATAATAAATAATAACACATGTGATAATAGAATAACGCACCTGCATTGTGTGTGCACATGCATTAGAATAAATAATAATAACACATGTGATAATAGAATAATGCAAGTGCATTGCATTTTCATGTGCATTATAATAAATAATATATAATAACACACGTTCATGTGCATTTACATGTAATGATAATGATAATGACGCATTCACGTGCATGGTAATAAATAATAAATAACAATGCGTGTGAATGTGATTTTGTATTTGATGATACAAACAACAACAACAACATGAATAATAATAATAATAATAATAATAATAATAATAATAATAATAATAATAACAGAATAACGCAAGTGCATTTCATGTGAACGTGCATAGTAATAAATAATTAATAAATAATAATAAATAAGAACGCACATGCATGTTCTTGTGCATTTACATTTGACGATAATATTAATAATACTAATTGTAATAATAATAATAATACTAATGCATACACGTGCATGGTAATAAATAATAAATAAAAATGCACATGCATGTGCATATGCATGTGATAATGATAATAATAATGATAATGATAATAATAATGATAATGATAATAATAATAATACAAATTAAAACTGTGATAATAATAATAATAATAATAATAATAAAAGATTAATAAAAGTGCATTGCATATGAACGTACATGGTAATAAATAATAAATAATAACGTACGTGGATATATATTTTCATGTGATGATAGTAATAATAACAGCATTAGTAATAATAGTAGTAGTAGTGGAGATAATAGTAGTAGTACTAATGCATATGATAATAGAATATTGCAGGTGCATTACATGTGCATCTGTCACTAGTACAAAAATATTTTTTTACGTCACCATTTTTCACGTCGGTTTTTTAGAACCAACGTGATAATATCTAAAAATCGATTTTTCACGTCGATTATTATATAACCGACGTCAAAATACATTTTCTATGATTTTTCACGTCGATTATATAAGAACCGACGTTAAAAATCCATTTTATTTGATTTTTCAGGTCGGTTATTATATAACCGACGTGAAAAATCCTTTTCCATGAAAATATATTAAAAATGTCACTTATTTTTCATGCCGGTTATTAAATAACCAATGTGAAAAATCAATTTTCGTGACTTTTTCACATTGGTTATTTAATAACCGACGTTAAAAGGTATTTTTCACATCGTTTATTTCATAACTGATGTGAAACATGTTTACAAAAATTTATTTCATTTCTGAAGCTTTAATTTGACAGGTCATGGAGCTCAAACGGAGTTATGGATTAAAAGTTATGGCCTTCAGAAGTTGATCATCTCTAAACGATGTCTTAAGGATGTCCAACTTCTAAAGGCCATAACTTTTAATATGTAACTCAGTTTGAGCTCCGAAACCTATCAAATTAAAGCTTGGAAAATGAAATACGTTTTTGTAAACTTTTTTTCACGTTGGTTATTAAATAACCGACGTGAAAAATACATTTTGACGTCGGTTATTAAATATCCGACGTGAAAAAGTCATCAAAATCGATTTTTCACGTCGGTTATTTAATAACCGACGTGAAAGAGTGACGAAGATTAATTTTTCATGTCAGTTATCATAAAACCGACGTGAATGAAATTTTTAATATCCCGCGAATGCGAAATTTCAATTTTTTTACATCACAACATCGAAATTTTGAATTGTCACCTAAACTTTTTAATACCACGTTTTCTCATAGAATCTCAATTATATGTTTCCATTATACACCCATCTTAATTTTACGATCATTTATTTCAACCATTATCATTCCCCCAAATAGACTCTTTTTCTCTCGAACGTGAATTAATTATTTCTTCTTTCCACGATCTCGTCAAGGTATATTTAATCATACATCCATGGTTTATGGTTTTTATGACTTGTTTTCTTAATTTACATACCATTTTACGATCATTTCATTCAACCATCATCGTTCCACTGAATCAACTTGTTTTATCTTCAATGTGAATCAATAATTTCTTATTTCTGCGACCTCATCAAGGTATTTGTAATTATTTTCCCATGATTTATATTTTCTATGAGTAGTTTTCTTAATTGATATACCATTTAACGATTGTTAATTTATTATAATGATGGATGATTCTTTAAATCATGATAAAACTAAAAATCCTCCTACGGATTCAAATATTCCTTCAAATATGAAGCTACAGTTGGCTCATTCAATCTTTCCTCGAAACAAATATCAAACTTCTGATGGTCATTGCTTTTGATCCGTAAATCCGTTTGAGCTCTATAACCTTTCAAATGAAAGCTTAGAAAATTTTCTACAATATAGTAAACATTTTTTACGTTGGTTATTTAATAACCGACGATAAAAATAACTTTTAACGTCGGTTATTAAATAACCGATGTAAAAAATGACTTATAACGTCGGTTTTTTCAAAAACCAACGTAAAAAATGGCTTCTTATCGCCATTTCCAGAATGTATTTCACATCAGTTTATTAAAAACCGACGTTAAAAACTATATTACCCCATTTTTTACATCAGTTATTAAATAACCGATGTAAAAAAACATATTTTTAACGTCTATCGCAATAACGTCGCCTAAAAACCGACGTTAAAAAGAAAAAAAAACGACGTAAAAAATGGTTTTTTTACTAATGTGTATGGTAATAAATAATAACTCTCGTGCATTGCATTTCCATGTGATGACGATGATGATGATAATAATAATAATATTATTATTATTAATAACAACACATGTGATAATAGAATAATGAACATTCATTGAATGTGTGTGTATGTGCATTTGGATGTGCATCTGCATGTGATGATAATGACAATAATAACAACAACAACAACAACCACAATAATAATAATAACAATAATAATATCAATGCATGTGATAATAAAATAACGTCTATGAATTGCATGTGCATGTGCATGGTAATAAAAATATAATAATAAGGCACGTGCATGGGCATGTGAATTTTAATGAGATGATGATAATAATAATAATAATAATAACAGTAATAATAAGTTATAGTTGTTTGAAAAAACAGTAGACATGACAAAAGTGCTAGAAATTGTGTCTCGAAAAACCTAACAAATCACATAGTCATTAAAAAGGTATAACTTCTTCTTTAGGTGTTCATTTCTACTCTGTGAATAGTCAAACTAAATCTCATGGAATGAAATTTGATAAAAACAAGTGTCGGAGGCCGAACAGACACACAGATCAGAAGTTATGACCGTTTTAAGGAAAATTTGACAGGGATCCAGACACGAAAATGGAGTTTTGGAGGTCTTCAGATGGGTTTTTGGGATTTTAGGGTCCCGAACATGACTTGAACTTTGTTCAAGTTTTCCTTCTGTGTAGATCTCTTCACTGCCTTTGATTTGATATGTGGTAGAGCTCAAACATACAACAGGAGTGAAAGTTATGGCCATTTGAAGTTGGCCTTTTTTTTGAAGTTGTATAAAAAATATATCTTTTGTTTCTTTGATCTTCTTGATGGATCTATTGTATGATAGATATGATACTGATTGTAGAATCGAACTATGGGGTAGATACTCAATATAAAATAGGGGGTGAATTGAACACTTAAAAAAATCCTTAAGGAAATTTTGTATAAAAAAAATTCACAACACCTCTAAGTTCTACTAATTTTCTTGATTCCGGAAATGAAACTTAACAAAAGTTTATAAAAACAATGATTCTACATGAAAGTGTATATAATCCTATTTAATCAGAGTGCAAGTATAAAGAAGTATAAGATAGTTATACTTTCCTAAACAATCAAAATTACAGCAGAAAACATAATTAGAACACTACAAGTAAAAAATATTAAATCTTTTAACCCAAAGAGAAGGGTATCCAACAACCTTGGATAAAGGTCCCTTGATTTATACTTTCAAAAAATTCTGTCTTACCCAAAACCAGATAAGCCCTAAATATGAAGATCGGTATCTGTATTTCTATATTTGCAAGCCCTAAATTTATTAGGAAATCGGCACCTCTGACTTCATAACCCGAAGTCTCTGATTTTAAGGAAATTGCACCTCTGTACAAGGCAATTTTCCACAAAGAAAATTTTGAACAAGCCATTCAAACATTCTCCATGAAGCCATAGAGATTATAAGAGCCTCTCTCTCTCTAGAGGACACTTCAACGACATGTAAGTGAGTTTTGCCAAAAGTAAAGTCAAGTAAAAGTCCTGATCTCGTTCAAATGAGCTCTAATTTATAGGCACAGCTTCAACAGTCAGCTCCCTTATCCAATGTCATATTTTTCCTTCATTTTTAATGGGACATGTACATGTGTCAGTTAAACAAAGGTTAGTTAGTAACTGAATGCACGATATCATTTTATAACCAAAACATGAGTAAACAAAAATATGGTTACTTAAGAATATTCATTTTTTCAGAGTGTAAGCAAAAATTAATGTTCAGAGTCTAACCAAAAACTATTCGGATTCTATAATACATGAATGTTCAAATTCTATTTATCAGAAGAATTCAGAGTCTGATTTTTAAGGAAATTCAGAGTCTTGAATTCAGTAGAATTCAGAGTCTGAATTCATAAGAGTTCGGAGTCTGAACATACAATGTTAGGAGTCTGAATTCATAAGAGTTCAGAGTCTGAACTAACAAAGTTCGGAGTCTGAATACAGAAGAGTTTGGAGTCTGAAATTACAATGTTCGGAGTTGGAATTCAGAGAACTCAGGGTCATAACATAGATGAGTTTGGAGTCTGAATTCAAGGAACTTGGAGTCAGAACTCAGAAGAGTTCGGAGTCTGAATTCAGAGAACTCGGAGTCAGAACTCAGAAGAGATCAATGTCTGAATTTAGAGAACTGGGAGTTAGAACTCATAAGAGTTTGGCACCTGAATTCAGATCCTAAAACAGAATTCTTTATATCTAAGTATATATAAGATTCCGAGGTTTTGGATATGAAACTGAATTTTTTATTTAGACAATATGAACAATGAATATCATGGTAAGGAAAAATTCCTTGGGGAAGTAAATTTTCCTTATGAAAGCAATGCATAGGGTAAAATAAAATTTTCCTTAAGATAAGGTAGGAAAATTTGGGTGGGAGGGGAATTTTTTTTTATGAAAATGGGTTCCCCATTTTCTTTATTTTGGAAATGGGGAACCCACTACTACAATACGGCCTTTATCAGTGCTAAAAATGGCCTTTTTCAGCGCTAGAAAAAGAGCTGATAAAGCCGGCGTAGATAAAGGGGGGTCCCCTTTATCAGCGCTCCGAAAAGCGCTAATAAAGACCACTTTTATCAGTGCTAAAAAAAGCGCTGATAAAAGGGGTCCTTTATCAGCGCTAAAAAAAGCACTGATAAAAGTACCCCTTTATCAGCGCTTTCGTTTGAGCACTGATAAAGGACCATTTTATCAGCGCTTTTAAAAAAGCGCTGATAAAAATTAAAAAATTTAAAAAAAATTAAAAAATTTAAAAAAAATTATAAAAATTTAAAAAAATTTAAAAAAATTAAAAAATACTGCCAATCGGGGGGGGCTTTTATAGCCCTTGAACCCCCCCCCCCCTTTTACAGCACTTTTCAGCCCCTATACAGCACCCCACGCACCCCCCTCCACCCTTTAACAGTGCTTGCTCCAATATTCCCCATGCGCGCGCACCCCTGCCTCCACCAGGATTTGAACTCGAGACCTCCCCCCTGCGCGCCTAAGCCCTTAGCACTACTCTATTTTGATTTGCTTTCCAATTCATGATATCTCTCTATATATATATTTATATATTTAGTTATATTTATTTGTATAGTAATATATATTTATATTAATATATATATATAGTTATATTATAATATATATATATATACAGTTATATTATAATATATATAGTAATATTAATATATATATATATATATAGTGGTATTAATATATATCTATATCTATATATATATATATTTAGTTATATTTATTCGTATAGTAATATATATTTATAATATATATATATATATAGTTACATTAACATATATATAGTTATATTAACATATATATAGTTATATGAATATATATTTATATAGTTATATTAATATATATATAGTGATATTAATATATATATTTATGGTTATATTAATATATATATATTTATAGTAATACTAATATATATATATATATGTAGTTATATTAATATATATATAGTTATTAGATTAATATATATATAGTTAGATTAATATATATATAGTTAGATTAATATATATATATATATATAGTTAGATTTATATATAGGTATATAAATATTCATTGTATTTTAAATAAAATGGATGTTAGTTGTTATTTAGATAAATCTAATATATTTTATATGTAAATATATTTTATTATTTATATTAATAATTAAATTATTAGGTGTGAATATTTAAAAAATATGAATATATTGTTATATATTTGATTATAAATAGCAGTGCATTATAAAAAATGATGAAATTTCAAAGACATAATATCAATATGAATGTAATACCTTGGAATAAATTCATACCCCACCAAAAAAATCCAATAATACCCCCTTAAAAGAGGGTGAAAATCCACAAAATGTTAAAAAATCGGGGTACCCTGACTAAAAACTCAGTTTTGGAGGCCTTCTGGGCCTCTTTTGGCCCCGAAAATCGCTTGACCGAGGTCCCCCAAGTCATAACGACGTAGATCTCGTCGCAGGATTTGATTTGATATGTGGTAGAGCTCAAACGGACACCCGGATCAAAAGTTATGGCCGTTTGAAGTTTGAGTTGCGTTTTCAACATATTTTGGATCTTTTTTTAATTTTTTTTAATTTTTTTAGTCTTCAAATTGTTATTAAATGACTATTACTTCATAATGATTAGAAAATTATTAATTAAAAATATTTTTTTAATTTTTTAAGAAGCCATTTTCACTAAATATCTTATATATTATGTATAATAAGTGTAAATGTACATTTATAGTTATCTAAAATATATTTAAAAATTATATATTATATTAATATATTAATATATTAATATATTTTTTTTAAAAAAAAAATTGAAGCCGACCCTTTATCAGCACTACTAAACAAGCAGTGATAAAGGGGGTCCCTTTATCAGCGCTTTTTCGTTAGCGCTGATAAAGGGGGGGCGCTGCGAAAAACTGTTTTTGTGGTAGTGACCCTAGCACCACTTCAAGTGGCGCTAATGGCAAAAATGTTATAGCGCCACTTGAAGTGGCGCTAGGCGGAATTTGTCACCCTATTCATCAGCGCCACTTCAAGTGGCGCCGATCTCCACCCCCACCTATAAAACCCTGTCACCCCTCCTCATTCTCGTCATTCATCCATCCACTCTTCCTTCCTCCTTCCCAAAACCTCCTTCCTTTCTCTCATTTTGGAGTACAAATTTCTGGTTGTCCGGCCGCCAACCTTTCCGCAAATTTGAGGTAGGTTTTCATTTACATTTCTTTAATATTTTAAATTGTATATTTAATTGTTTAGTTAATGTAATTAGATTATAGAATTTGTTTATTAATTTATTTGTTTAGATTATAGAATTAGTTTAAAAAATAATTAATTGTATGTAGTTAAATAATTAATTTAATTTGGTTAATTAAGTAAGTATAATTAGGTAACTAATTATGTATAATTAGTCAATTAATTATTTATAATTAGTCAATTGATTAATTATAATTAGTCAATTAATTAATAATAATTATTTAATTAATTAATTATAATTAGTCAATTAATTAATTATAATTAGTCAATTAGTTAAATCTAATTAATCAATTATTTAATTTTAATTAGTCAATTAATTAAATCTAATTAGTCAATTAGTTAATTCTAAGTAGTCAATTATTTAATTCAAATTAGTCAATTAGTTAATTCTAATTAGTCAATTAGTTTATTATAATTAGTAAATTAGTTAATTATAATTAGTCAATTAATTAATTATAATTAGTCAATTAATCAATTATAATTAGTCAATTAATCTATTATAATTAGTCAATTAATTAATTATAATTAGTCAATTAATTAATTATAATTATTCAATTAATTAGTTTAAAAAATAATAAATTATAAGTAGTTAGATAATTAATTTAATTTGGTTAATTAAGTAAATATAATTAGATAACTAAATACGTATAATTAGTCAATTAATTAATTTTAATTAGTCAATTAATTAATTATAATTAGTCAATTAATTAATTATAATAAGTCAATTAATTAATTATAATTATTCAATTAATTAATTATAATTATTCCATTAATTATTTATAATTAGTTAATTAATTAATTCTAATTTGTCAATTAATTAATTCTAAATAGTCAATTAATTAATTCTGAATTGTCAATTAATTAATTCTAAATAGTCAGTTAATTAATTCTAAATAGTCAATTAATTAATTCAAAATAGTCAATTAATTAATTCTAATTAGTCAATTAATTAATTGTAAATAGTCAATTAATTAATTCTAATTAGTCAATTAATTATTTCTAGTTAGTCAATTAATTAATTTTAATTAGTTAATTAATTAATTCTAATTAGTCAAGTAATTAATTATAATTAGTCAGTTTGTTTAATCTAATTAGTCAATCAGTTAATTATAATTAGTCAATTAGTTAATTCTAATTAGTCAATTAGTTAATTCTAATTAGTCATTTAATTAAATCTAATTAATCAATTAGTTAATTCAAATTAGTCAATTAGTTAATTCAAAGTAGTCAATTAGTTAATTCAAATTTGTCAATTAGTTAATTATAATTAGTCAATTTGTTACTTCAAATTAGTCTATTAGTTAATTATAATTAGTCAATTAATTAATTATAATTAGTCAATTAATTCCTTATAATTAGTCGATTAATTAATTATAATTATTCATTCTAATTAGTCAATTAATTAATTATAATTAGTTATTAAAATTAGTCAATTAATTAATTATTAATTATAATTAGTCATTCTAATTAATTAATTATAATTATTCAATTAATTAATTAAAAATGGGTCAATTAATTAATTATAATTAGGTAATTAATTAATTATAAATAGTCAATTAATTAATTATAATTATTCAATTAATTAATTATTAGTTATTCATTCTAATTAGTCAATTAATTATTTATAATTAGGCAACTAATTAATTATAATTAGTCAATTAATTAACTATAATTATTCAATTAATTATTTATAATTAGAAAATTTATTAATTATTAATTATAATTAGTCAATTAATTAATTATAATTAGTCAATTAATTAATTATTAATTATAATTAGTTATTCGAATTAGTCAATTAATTAATTATAATTAGGCAATTAATTAATTATAATTATTCAATTAATTAATTATAATTAGTCAATTAATTAATTATAATTAGTCAATTAAATAATTATAATTAGTCAATTAATTAATTATAATTATTTCTAATTAGTTAATTAATGAATTCTAATTAGTAAATTAATTAGCGAAGTACCTATAGTAATTAGCGACGTAGTTACAGTAATTAGCGACATAACTACAGTAATTATCAAAGTAGTTACAATAATTAGCGAAGTAGTTAAAATAATTAGCGAAGTAGTTACAATAATTAGTGAAGTAGTTATATTATGAATTGTTTATATAAGATATATTTTCATTACATTCTTAAGTAAGATAGTGAATTTAGTTTGTCATCTACCTTGACCTCAATTTGTAATTGTACTTATGAACTTGAATTTAGTAGTTGAATATATTTTTTATATATTAAGTGTTAGAGTTGTCATGAACTGAAATGTTTTCTTGAGTAAAGTATCCCCAGAAAGAGGGGCTTTGGGTCGGACCACCTACTTTCCTGGAGGTTTGCCTTATCTAGGAAAGTGAATGGGGTTGGCTATCTGTCGCTCCAGGATTATTCATGTAGAGTTTTTCAAGTTCATATAACTCTATACTTTTACATGACGTGTTCATGTACCTCATGCATATGATGCATGTTGATATGTATGAATATGTTTGACTTACTATTTTTGGGTAAATATCACAAACTTGTGGGTTGTGTAAAGAGAGTTACACATCAATATGGTTTGAACACATTGATTTGTAGGAGGGACTAAGGTTCCAACATAAATTCTAGAAGCATGTAGACATAAATTGATTGTTTGATCATATGTGATTAATAACGAGGGTTTATTTTAGATAAAAAATGTTTCTGCTTATATTTATTTCCATGCACAAATAATTGAGATAGAACAAGGATGTAGTTATTGTATATAGCCAAAAGCTATTGTAATTCATGGAGGCTGTACAACATTGGGAACTCTTCAAATGAAAATTCATCGAAAGTCGAAACTGAGGAGCAACCAAGCGATAGAATCTATCACATATAGGAATTTACAATATGTTGATAGGTTTTGGCATGTGGCTTATCCAATAACTGATGATGAATAATGGGAATATGTATTGTCATTGGTCAAGTTCCTACCTCCCAATCAAATGATGGAGTTGTATATGATCATAGCTAAAATGGATGTTCCATCGACATTAGAACCTGGGTCATCACAATGTCACGAGGCTATGTCATATGATCCTATTAGAACACATCAAGAAGTTCCATCTGTAATGGTACCATCATTTCCCTCAGTTACAATTTCAATGGATAGTCCCCCACATACTACAGATGCGTTGGTCGATGATTTTGAGGATGATGACAATTTAGAAGATGAAGAGGAAGCTAAAGATGAAGAGGAAGTGTATGCGGATGAACAGTCAGTTCCCACTCATGTGAGGTTTAACCAACCATTGAACCATCCCCCACCATTGAGTTCATAGTTGACGGAAGGCATAAATCGCTTGCCAGAATTTGATTGGTCAATTATTACTCCTACTTCAGAATTTCCAGGAATCATTGGGGGCACAGATCGAGTGACAGATGAAGGCATTATGTATATTGGAAGATAGTTTGAGAGTAAAGATGCAATGAAAAATGTGATAAAAAAATATCACATTCAAAAACAATACTCTTATGTTGTAGAAGAGTCAAAAATATATTATTATTTGATCTGTTTTGACAAATATGATTTGATCTGTCAAATGTGTCTGCGAGCTTTAATTGATAACACTTTTCACAGTTGGCGCATCACAAGATTTGTTCCACACACATGTGTGAACCCAATCTTGTTACAGGAAAAATCTTCATTAGATGTTGACTTTGTTTCATCAGTTATTGTTGAAATGATTAGAGCATGTCAAGATGTTCCTATTGTTCTAGTGAAGGAGTGAATCAATCAACTTTTTGGGTATCAGATCTCTTACTGGAAGGCATGGGAAGCACGGAAAAAGGCTATTGTGAAAGTGTATATTGATTGGTACGATTATTATTGAGTTTTACCACAACTTTTGGAGATTTTATTCCACAATAATCAAGTGATATATTAGTTACATACTACTGAATATGTTAACCAATATAACCAAGTTGACCAGTCAATGGTTGTTTTGGATAGATTGTTTTGGGAATTTTTACCATGTGAGGTGGCTTTTAGGCATTGCAAGCATTTTATACCAATAGATGGTACATTTATGTATGGAATGTATATAGGAACTTTATTGATTCCTTCCACACAAGATGGAAATTGAGCCCCTCTACCTATGGAATTTTCAGTTGTGGAGAAATAGAACTTCTCATCATGGAGTTGGTTTCTAGCTTGTCTTCGAGAGTTTGTTACGGGCGCGGAAGGGATTTGCCTTATCTCAGATTGTCACCGTGCAATCAAGGAGGTAGTACAGTCTGAGGTACTTTCTTGGATACCACCATATGCCCATCATCGATATGGTATTTGACACATTGCTATAAATTCACTAAAGAGATTCAAGAATGAGTCGATGAAGAAAGCAATATTAAAAAATTGGCATGAATATCCTTTTTTCTATTCAAAAATCCAGTCATAGTTATGATCATATCTGTTCAGATTATTTCTTGTATGATAGAATACGATCCTCAACAACAAAGAATTGAGGAGCATCATCAAGATATTCAGAGAGTTAATCCAGAAGTTTATGATTACACGATGAAAATTCCAAAACAGAAATGGTCATTGGCATATGATGTTGGGTGGAGATATGGTTATATGATGACCAACATCGTAGAATTCATAAATGATGTTTTCAAGGGCGTTCAAAAATTACCAATCACAGGTAAATATGAATATTTTAATATATGTTTCTAAGAAAAGAAAAATTATAATATACTCTTAGTATAATGACTTAAATCTAAATTATAGGTTTGGTACAAGAGACCTTCTTTCGTAGTGTCAAGTATTTTCTGGAATGAGGAAAGCAAGCTGAAGAGGGATTGAACAAAGGGATGTGCTATGGACACCATTTCTAGTGAGATCTAGATACAGTTCTCTAGGAAGCTGAAACTTATCGTGTCATCGCATTTAATCATCCAAAGCAGCGATTTGAGGTCACTAAGCCCGGTGATGTTGTGGCTTGCAACAATGGTCATATCCGAGTTGTTTTATTGGAGAAGCATTACTATTAATGTAGAACGTTCCAAGAATTGAGATATCCTTGTGGGCATGTGATTGTAGCATGTGCTTATGTACATGTATCTTGGGAGCTGTTTGTTGATCCAGTTTATTGACTCGACAGTATCGACTCCTGCTACAATACTTCATGGATGCCGATTGGAGAATATCAGAATTTTCAGCTCTCTGATGACACACCCACGCTTCTACCGAACAACAGTAGACTTCTACCTAAATGGAGGCCAAAGTCCACTCGTATTTGGAATGAGATGGATTGGCCTAGTGAACAGGAACCTGGAAGAATGTGCAGAATATTCCGCCAAAAGGGTCATACGAAGACACGTTTCCCTAGACACATAGGGAAATCATCTAATGGTTAAAATGATTTTTGTACTCCATCAGTTACTGTAAACACATTTTAGGTGTAATCAATATTTTTTCATTGATGAGTTTTGAAACCATTCCTTGTTAATATATCATCATCATTTAAATAAGTGGTTTTTGTTTTTGAAAAATACCAAGAAAATTTAAAATATAAAAAATGTAAGATCGAGGATTTAACAGAATCTGAGAATCAGTTAGAGTGAATAATAGTGATGAATAAATTGAGGATATAATAGAATCTATGACTACTAGCCTAGAAAATGACAAATAAAGAAATCAGGAAAATAAGGTTCAACCTGAAAATCATGATGAACCCACACCTAAAAAATCCAAAGATCTAAGGAAAAAGAATTGATAAAATCTAAAAACAGGCAAGAACAAAGCTACTTTTATGAGAAGGTGAGAAATCAACCTATTTCAAACATTATTCCCCTCTCATCCTTTTCTTCAAAAGAGTTAAATAGATTGATGAACATAAATAATTGATATTCTTGAAAATTATTAAAAAATTATGCCCCTCGTTTTCAACAATGAGAATGGGGTTTCTCTACAAAAAACCAATGATTCATTCTGCAACATTGGCAATTCCCCTCTTTAGTTGACTTAGTGAAGAACCAATAGTCATATATTCATTTGTAGTTCATGAATATGTGACAGTTGGTTCTTTACTGGGTCGAATAAAGCTACGATGTAGAAGGAGGAAGTTTTTTCATGTCAACCGTACATGGATCAAAGGTTTTTTCATATTCCTTCTAAACGATGTTGATTGAGCATATTGAGTAGGCCAACTCTCTATTTTAGGTTTCAGAGGCAAGTGTACATTGATTTAAAGGCAAAAAAATTTACTTAAAATATTTTCAAATGCTTTTAGAAAATAATCCATGAGTTATTTGTGACATGTATGAATCAAAATATACAACGAAGATTATTTCCTATAATCGCATCAACAGTATTCGGTAGACATAGTTTTTTGGATAATCAATCCAAAACCTTATATGTTGAACATATCATAAATTCCTTTAATAAATTTGGCCAATTATTGTGATGTTTACATCTTTCAAAAACCAATTTCATCATGGAATTTTGAATGCATTCAAAGTGAATATATCATCAAGTTTATATGTTGAACATATCATAAATTCCTTTATATATTGAACATATCCTAAATTACTTTATTTAACACATTACATGCTTCTTTCATACATTACATGATAAATTTCATACATTAAATCATAAATGTGATGACTAACATGATATTAATGTTTTACTATTTGTACAATCAGATGGAGCGACCACTATTATTTGGCTCGGAGATGCATGTATTGCGTCTTGTGTTGGCGCGACGACCTTTTCGATAGCATTCTGTTCGGAGAGCAAATTATTTTCATCATGATGCTCCCCCGACAGCTATTTCTCTTTACCTTAGACGTGTGGGATTTTATGGAGTCACTATGTGTGACATCAAGACTATTGAACATCATTTGATTGCAGCTTTGGTTGAGAGATGGTGGCCAGAGACACACAATTTTCATCTCTCAGAGGGAGAGAGGACCATTACTTTAGAGGACGTCGCCTACATTCTTGGTTTTCCCATCCATGGATAGGCAGTTATGGGTGCCACTAGTGGCAACTGGGTTGCCGTCATACATTGACTATTAGGCATTGATGTCATTGGCGTACGAGGTGTCCTTGTGGGTTCTCGATTGTGCAAGACATGGCTTGATAAAAATTTCTTGGTCATTCTTGATGACACAGATGAGGAGACGCTTATTAGGCCCACACGTTCATATATTCTGCGACTACTCGGAGGAATGTTATACGTCGACTACTCCACCCTTTTGATACAAATGATGTACCTCCCATTACATGAGGATCTTGATCAGATAGCTACATACAGTTGGGGATCCACAGTATTAGCACATCTATATAGATCCCTTTGTAGCTGTTTTTAGGAAGATGCACAACATATTGCAGGTTGTATGGTTTTAGTACAGATGTGGGCTTGGGATCATTTTCTATGCATCGATCCTTGAGCTATCACACCACTTGCAACAGAGGTATTTCAAAATTGTCCTCGGGGACGATGGTATGTTTACTTAATTACTTTAATTTAATTAGTAATTTTGTTTTTGTTATTTATAAACTTAATGTATATTACTCTTTTGTAACTCGGTGGATTCAGTCTCAGAATCATGCACACACACCGAGATATAGTGTGCACAACTTTCGACAAATATTCGATGCATTAGTGCCAGTTGTTGTAAGTCAAGAAATACTTTTTTATAGAACAATATGTTTTGTTATCACTATTTTATGTTATTTCAATGTAATCTTACTAACATTATCATTCTAATATGTCACTTAATTTTTGAGTTTACATTTCAGGTTTCATGGAATCCATATACAAGTTATGTCTCTGCGTCACTTCCACCGTACTGCACAGCTATGATTGGAGATTGTGTTGCAGTGGTTCCACTCATCCACTTCCATATCATTGAGTGGCACCAGCCAGACCGGGTCATGCGCTAGTTCGGTTATATATAGCATATCCCGATGGCATTAAGATAGCCTGATGGGTTGCATTCTATTATACTTACAGGTAGACAATCAACAGACTAGAGGCAGTTTCATGCATCTCATATTGAGTTGTGGGACGCGTGTGCCCGATATGGTATTTCTCGATATGTATATCCCACAACACAGTATCAGTTATCTGCCCAGGGGGATTATGAATACTGGTATCAACGTCATACCATCATGCATATTACACGCCAGGGGATTGGAATTCGGCAGCTGATATGTTTATTAAGGTATATTATATTTGATTAACTATTTTGTGGTATTAATTTGAATGTGATTTTATTTGCAGACAGACAACATTGATCATCTTGTACATATCAAACATCCTCAGGAGGATGGATATATTAGGGGACAAGTAGTTCATCGAGATGTGTTGGATATCTACGATGATCTCCGGATGATATGGGACAATTTTTTATGATGAGGAGCCACAGTTATATCCTGTTCGATATCCTCTAGCTGGAGCTGCTGAGGGTGATGATGTCCCCGCTATGCCTGCTGATGAAGATGCACCGCCACCACCGCCACCAGCTGGGAGACGAAGACGAGTACCTCGAGTGGGGTAGAGGCGGCAAGATAGACATCTGAGAGCACCTCCTGCAGATGTGGCAGCTCCACATAGAGATGATCCTACACAGCTTATTGATGAGCTTGAACAGAAGGGAGACTCTTATATACAACATTTGTTGTCTCTGATGACTACTATGAACTACGAGCTGGATCAGGTGACACATCTTGTGGAATCCCCATCTCCTCCCGGCTAGGACTTCTTCTGTATGCCCTTTGTACCATTTTTAGGAGCCCCAGGACCATCTGGCTCCACACATGATTTTGGACCATTATCCACCTATGATTTCGGGCCATCATCCACACATGATTTTGGTCATCCCTCTACACAACATCATGAGGAGGCACCAAATTCACCAGAATCAGATGACCCCACTGCAAGGACACCGGAGTGACACATACATCGAACGCGGGGAGGATGTGAGATTCAGACGCCACGTTGTGGTACCAGGGGGCATTGACGTTGATTTATTCAGATGACTTGATTTATATGTTAAAAACCTTATTTATTTAGATAAATAATTTTTATTTATACAAATAAATAGAAAATAAAATATATAGTATATACAAAATAATTTAAACGAAACATGAAACATTGATTAAACATATAAGAAATACACGAAGAAAAAAAGAATTTCATTAAAAATAAGGGGTTGTCCAAATTTAATGAAACTAAATTGAACGATCAGGCAGGATGTAGGATGTTGTGGTGGTGTTCCCCCAAAACGAAATGCTTCTTCAGCCTTTCTTTATATCCAATATAAATTTTGACATCCAATTCACTGCAAGAAAGGCCAGAAGGTCCAAACATGGTGTTGTTATGTGGACCTTCTGGCCTTTCTTGCAGTGAATTGGATGTCAAAATTTCAGAAAACCTGTGTGACAAGGGTGCTCATCTTTGAGTATTTCATATATGTTTAATAAATGTTTCAAGTTTCATTTTATTGGTCTTATAGTTTACGTTTTATAGTATTTCAAAGTCACGTACTAGAAATATTTGTAAGTTTCAAATAGATGGTTTTGAAGGAATATAAATTATTTTTCATTGTCATTTTTCCTTAAATTCATTTTGTTTTCAAATATTTATTATATGTTTAATCAATGATTAATGTTTTATTTATATCTGTGCTATAATTTATGTTTTATAGTCTTTCAAATTGACGTACATGAAACATTTTTAAGTTTCAAATAGCTGGTTTTGAAAGCTTATAAATTATTTTTCATTGACATTTTTCATTAAATTCATTTTGTTTTCAAATATTTATTATATGTTTAATCAATGTTTAAAGTTTAATTTATATCTGTGCTATAATTTATGTTTTATCATATATCAAATTGACATACATGAAACATTTGTATGTTTCAAATAGCTGGTTTTGAAAGCATATAAATTATTTTTCATTGACATTTTTCAATACATTAATTTTGTTTTCAAATATTTATTATATGTTTAATCAATTTTTAATGTTTCATTTATATCCGTGCTATAATTTATGTTTTATAGTCTTTAAAATTGACGTACATGAAACATTTCAAAGTTTCAAATAGCTGGTTTTTAAAGCATATAAATTATTTTTCATTAACATTTTTCATTAAATTAATTTTGTTTTGAAATATTTATTATACGTTGAATCAATTTTTAAAGTTTCATTTTATCAGTGCTAAATTTTATGTTTTATAGTCTTTCAAATTGACGTACATGAAACATTTGTATGTTTCAAATAGCTAGTTTTGAAAGCATATAAATTATTTTTCATTGAAATTTTTCATTAAATTCATTTTTTTTTCAAATATTTATTATATTTTTAATCAATGTTTTATGTTTTATTTATATCCATGCTATAATTTAGGTTTTATAGTATTTCAAATTAACGTACATGAAACATTTTTAAGTTTCAAATAGATGGTTTTGAATGCTTAAAATCATTTTTCATTGGCATTTTTCATTAAATTATTATTTTTTCAAATATTTATTATATATTTAATCAATGTTTAAAGTTTCCTTTATATTCGTGATATAATTTATGTTTCATAATCTTTCAAATTGACGTACATGAAACATTTGTAAGTTTCAAATAGCTGGTTTTGAAAGAACATAAATTATTTTTCATTGAAATTTTTTATTAAAATCATTTTGTTTACAAATATTTATTATATATTTAATCAATGTTTGATGTTTCATTTATATACGTGTTATAATTTATGTTTTATAGTGTTTCAAATTGGCGTACAAGAAACATTTGTAAGATTCAAATAGCTGGTTTTGAAAGAATATAAATTATTTTTCATTGAAATTTTTCATTAAATTTGTTTTGTTTTAAAATATTTATTATATGTTTAATCAATGATTAATTTTTCATTTATATCCCTGCTATAATTTATGTTTTATAGTCTTTCAAATTGACGTACATGAAACATTTGTAAGTTTCAAATAGCTGGTTTTGAAAGCTTATAAATTATTTTTCATTGAAATTTTTCATTAAATTAATTTTGTTTTCAAATATTTATTATATTTTTAATCAATGTTTATAGTTTCATTTATATCGGTGTTATACTTTATCTATTATAGTATTTCAAAAACACGTATTTGAAACATTTTTAAGTTTCGAATAGGTGGTTTTAATTGCATAAAAATTAATTTTTATTGTCTTTTTTCATTAAATACATTTTGTTTTCAAATAATTATTTTATTTTTATTAAATTTTTAAAGTTTCATTTATATTCGTGCTATAATTTATGAGTTATAGTCTTTCAAATTGACATACATGAAGCATTTGTAAGTTTCAAATAGCTGGTTTTGAAAGCTTATAATTTATATTTCACTGAAAATTTTCATTACATTCATTTTTTTCAAATATTTATTATATGTTTAATCAATTTTTAATGTTTCATTTATATCCGTGTAATAATTTATGTTTTATAGTCTTTCAAATTGACGTACATGAAACATTTGTAAGTTTCAATTAGCTGGTTTTGAAAGCATATAAATAATTTTTCATTGACATTTTTCATTAAATCCATTTTGTTTTCAAATATTTATTATATGTTTAATCAATGTTTAAAGTATCATTTATATCCATGCTATAATTTATGTTTTACAGTCTTTCAAATTGATGTACATGAAACATTTGTAAGTTTCAAATAGCTGGTTTTGAAAGCTTATATATTATTTTTCATTACCATTTTTCATTAAAATCATTTTGTTTTCAAATATTAATTATATGTTTAATCAATGTTTAAAGTTTCATTTTTATCGGTGTTATAATTTATCTATTATATTCTTTCAAAAAAACGTATTTGAAAAATTTTTATGTTTCAAATAGGTGGTTTTAATTGCTTAAAAATTATTTTTCATCGACATTTTTTATGAAATTTATTTTTTTTTCAACTCTTTGTTATATATTTAAAATATAATTGTTACAAATTATTATAATTATAAATAATAATATTTTTAAATTATTTATAATAGTAAATTAAATTATAATTTATTAAAAATTAATATAATAATAAGTTATTATAATTGTAAATTAATTATAAATAATTTATTGTCATTAATTAAATTAAAAATTATTTTTTATTAATATATGATTATTAAAAATTGTTATATCATTATGTATACAATATATATTTATTCTATTTATCTTTATATAATTAGAATAAATATATAACTATAATAAATATATAATTATAATTATAAATATAATAAATATCTAATTACAAATCTAAATATAATAAATATATAATTAAAATAAATGACTATTATAGGAATATATTTATTATAATTACATATTTATTATAATTACATATTTTTAATGTAAAAAAACTTATAATGTATATATATAGAATTATATATTTTCATTATGTAATTATATATCTATATATACATTATATATACATTATATATAAATAGAATTGCATATTTACAAAGCAAAAAAAAAATATTGTATACATAAATATATAATTACATTTACTACATTTATTATATTTATTACATTTATTATTTATATTATATTTCTATAATTATTTTTTTTATTTACTATATTTATAATTATATAATTATTATATTTTTGTTTTTATTATATTTATATATTTATTATTGTTTTATATTTATCATAATTATTATATAAATAATTATCTATTTATTATAATTATCTATTTATAATTCTAATAATTCTAATATTATAATGAATATAGAATAATCGAAATATAATTATAAATATAATAATTATAATAAATATATAACTATAATAATCAAAATATACAACGAAAAATATTTCCAATTATATTTATTACATTTATTATAATTATATATTTACTATAATTTTTCTATTTATAATTATAAAATTCTGATAATTATATATTCCTATTTATGATAATTATAATATTATAATGTATATATAAATATAAATATAATAAATATAATAAATATAAAAATTATCTAATTATATTAAATGTAAAATAATAAATATAATAAATTCAAAAAAAAATATAGCGCCACTTCATGTGGCGCTATTCAAAGAATTCTATAGCGCCACTTCAATTGGTGCTAAAAAAACCCATTTACCTAAATAAAATCTAACTTAACGCATTATTTTTTTTTTGAACCCCTCCCTTAAATTTACCGATAAGGTGTTTCTGATTTTCAAAATAAGAAGAAATGGTAAAGTCATAAGGAACACTTATTAACTCAACAATCTCCCCCAAACACTAAGAAATGGAAAAGTCATAAGGAAAACCTTATTGAATCAACAATCTCCCCCTTTTGGAAAGCACAAATATCCTTACGAAAATGAATATAAGGATATAAAAATATTTTTCTATACATTAAAAATAAAACTTATCTCCATTATCACATGGGAAAATATGACTACGACAGCTCCCCCTTAGACATTAGAACACTAAGGATCGTATTCTAGATTTCTGGAATGAGATTTTTCATTATCTTGAATATGGAAATCTTTGTAATGAAAACTCCCCCTTATATGAACTCCCCCTTACTTAGGGACATTTCATATTTACTCAGTATTCTTTTTCGATTCTCCCCCTTTGTGATTTTCAAAAATAATTTGAGGGAATGGAAAAGAAATTATGGTACCTAAAATATTAGTACAACAAATACAAATAAAATCCAACCAAAAATTCATTATGATAGAAAAAAAATTACATGGAAAGGAATACAACAAAAGATCAGATTTAAACAAAATTATCCTTCTTTTTCCATGGGAATCAGCTTCTTCACTATTGTCTTCTGCTTCATGATCTCATTATGATCTTCCTCTTCTCTCTAAAAAATCCGTTCATGATCCTCAGATTTCTTCTCTAATGCTTTGATTCTATCATCCTGATCCTTGAGAGCCTCTGCCAGAGCCTTCAGGACTTCTTCCTGCTTGACAATCTTTTCTTGAATCTCAATCTGAAGATCCCTTTCTCTATTCCGGCTTTTAGCATGTGAATAAAACTTTCCATTCTAATCCATTACTTCTTGAATCCATGAATTTTGTTCCAGAGTTAGCTTTTCTTCAAAAATGGTTGGGAGATCCTTGATCTTACCATATTCAATGTCAAAAGCCTCCATGGAACCATCTTGGAAATCATCAAATTCTCTCATGTCTTCAACTCTCTTCATTGAGTAGCTAACCATTTTCCTACAAGACCTTTTGTGCACATCATAGTTAATTATGAAATTCATGAAATCAACCTCAAGATTTACACACTTATCCATCACCATGGATACTGAATCTTATATCTAATTTAGTGTGTGTTGAAGCATCTGGCATCTGGAGTCTATGCTTGGAAAAATCGGAATGGTCCCAACAAGATTTTTCAATGACTGAGCAACAAAATCATATCCAAGGGATGATGATTCCGAATATGAAACTTTTCTTAGTGCGGGATCTTTCTCTAGCTCAGAAAGTTTCCTCTTTAAAGATCTATCATCTTCCTTCTTCTTTACAATAGCTTTAGTAGGTGTATCAACAACCACCTGGTTACCCTTATCGGTTTTCGGAATGGCTTCCTCATCCGGAGATTTATGTTCACTGTCAGACAGCTAAACAATATTATATTCATCGATATCTTCTTTCTAAGCTCTTTCCTCAGCATCCACAGAATGAATGAAATAATGATTATAACTCACTTCTTTAGATAGCTTATTCACTTCATCATTAGCCTTGTCATCTAACCTAGGAGTAGAAAGCTTGGAAGATTCATCTTGAGAGGTTCGGATTGAAAATTTCTCACATGGTCTTTCCTTCTCATGAAAGTCTTCCAATTTCTTAATCAAATCATCAGTATCACCACTGCTTTCAGCTTCTTCTTCAACTCCTTCGACAACATCTTTTTATTCAGCAATCTTCTCTTGGACTTTTTCCAGAGAGAAAATATTTTTACCAGGGGTTTCAGGTAAAGCTTCTACCCGGAAGGATTCTGGTACTAAAAGATTTTTGGATTCATTTTTTGTATCCCTTAGAATGGATTGAACAATCTCTGCTTCATTCAACTTCTTCTTTTGATTCTTTTCTTTAGCGTTCTTTTCATGCTCATCAGTTGTCTTCTTTTTTAAGGATTTTGCTTCAGCAGGATCCAAACCAAAAATTGGCTCCCCTGCTTTCTTATTTTTCTTATCTTCCCTCAAATTTGAAACTACCTCATCCAGATATGATTTTTTCTTCTTCTGTTTTGGAGGTACTTATTGGACATCCTTAGATTTTGGGGGTTTTCCTTCCTCTTCTACTTCCTTCAACTTCCTCTTCTTTCCAACCTTTTTTGATGGTTCAACTACTTCTTATTTTTTCAAAACAGCTTCAGATTTTTCTTCAGGTAGGTCATAAAATTCTCCCAAATCTGTAGAAAAATCAATGTTCCTCCTCTTCAGGGTATCATCATGGACCATCTTTACATTGAAACTCCGTGGCTTCTAGCTACAAGAATTATAAAAAGTTCTAATCACCGAACAATTAACTTGGAAAGAATGGCTGGATACATGATTATCCGGGGCTTCAAGTTTCCATTCTTAATATTTTCAATGGTAATGAGAATATGCTTAACCAAGATGATCTTCCTCATATTCTCCAAAAAATCCAAGATATACATGTCACTTTTCTTCAATGTATCTTTGTCACCTTTTCTCGGAATGATGAATACTTGAACCCATAATTTGAGAATCTGATAATTTGTCGTGAGATGAGAAATCATCGGAGTATTAACATCTGTAAGACTGAGGCACTCCATAGCTTTCACCTTAACAAATCTTCCTTTGATATCTATAAATTTATGGGAATAGAACTCAGCTTCCCCTTCATATGGAATTCCAACCAAAGTAGCTACCTTAGTGTATGAAATAGCATAAGTCTTTCCATGGCTCTTGAACAAGAACTTCTCTTTTCCTTCTTCCTTGAAGAAACTGACTGATTCATAAAACTCAGTTAGAAGATCTAGATACACCAAATCCTGAGCCCCTGGCTTCGATATGAAAATGCTCTCTCATCCATTCAACTTAATGTTCTTCGAGATTATGGCATCATACTTGTTGAAGAAGTTCGGATGCACCAACCTTTATCTATAAACCTGCCACTCCAAGATGGGCTTGAAAGTAAACATATCTTTTAGAGAGGATTCTTCTATAGACATTCATAATTGAGAAACCTTTGAAAATCCGGAACGAGCTTATGTAGAAGGGTAGAATTTCAGCACACGAGAGATTGAGATTCGATGTGGGACAACCATCGGGGGGTTCTTTATATAGGTGTTTGATTTGACGGTTCATTTTCCAATTTCATTCCAATGGTTGAAAATCCTTTTGATCAGATCTATCGGATAATATGATAGTCGTAAGGAAATCTAGGATCTGATCTTTTTAGGTTTTTTTAATAAAAACATTCGTATTTAAGGAAAAGAGAATCTGAAATATTTAAAAACAAAAGAAACAACCAACAAGTAAAGGATGATTACAAAAACTCAAGAAAGGAAACATACATTTCAGATTTCAAGGAATATTATTCATTTTGAGGAAAATTATTCTTGAAGAACTTTAGATTCCGAAATTTTTTTATTATGAAAAATAAATTTGAAAATGAAAAATAAATTTGAAAATGAAAATATCCATTATGAAAAATTTTGAGTACGAAAATCTTTATTATGAAAATTTTGAGTACGAAAATATTTATTATAAAAATTTTGAGTACGAAAATTTTCATCACAAAAATTTGGGGTGTAAAAATATTCATTATGAAAATTTAAAATAAACTAACTACAAAAACTTTCATTATGAGAGTTTTGAAAAAAAAATTATCTACGAAAATTTTCATTACAAAAGATTTGAAAAATATAGCTATGAAAATTTCCATTACGAAAGATTTGAAAAATCTAAGTATGAAAATTTTCATTATGAAAAATTTGAAAAACTAACAAGAAAATGTACTCCCCCTATGAAAAGGCGTTTATTACTATAAAGAGATTGGTCTCAATAGGAAGTTAACAAGGAATATTACCTTATGGTTATCATTCCTAACTTATGTTTAATGTATTGAAATATATCAGAGGGTAAATATTTTGTGAAAATATTCGCAAGTTGATCTTGTGTTCTGATAAATTGAAGAATGATATCCCAATTTTGTGTGTGATCCCAAAGAAAGTGATGCCAAATATCTATGTTTTTTTAACGAGAGTGATGTGAAGGGTTTTTACTTAAGGCAATGACGCTAGTATTATCACACAAAATTTGTGTTTTGGTAAAACTCATGCCATAATCTGTGAGTGTGTGTCGCATCCACAATACTTGAGCACAAAAACTTTCAACTGCTACATATTCAGCTTCAGCAGTGGAAATTGCTACTGAGTTTTGCTTCTTGCTTGACCAAGAAAATAATGAATCGCCTAAGAAATAACAAGTTTCGGCTGTACACTTTCTATCCATTCTACATCCACAGAAGTCAACATCTGAAAAACTTTTTAGAAAAAAAATCATTTCTAGAAGTATAAAAGAGTCCTAAATCCATGGTTCCCTTTATATGGTGAAGAATTATTTTCACTGCCTTTAAATGAGATTCCTTATAACTGAATTGATACCTTGCACATAAGCATACTAAAAACATTACGTCTGGATGACTAGCTATCAAGTAATGTAAACTTCCTATCATACCACTAAAAAATGTTTGATCTACTGTTTTCTGAGCTTTATCAAGATCAAGTGTGTTTGAGGTACTGATGGGGGTACTAATACTCTTAGTGTTGTCATATGCATACTTTTTAAGAGGATATTTAATATAATTATATTCTTATATATAGATTACTTCTGGTTTTTGAGAAATTTGAAAAACAAGGAAAAATGTTAACTCGCCCATCATACTCATTTCAAACTCAGATTTCATTAGATCCGCAAAGAAATCAGTTAAAGATTGCTGAGTTAAACCAAATATAATGTCATCAACATAAATTTGAATGATCAAAACATTTTTATTATCTGTTTTTGTAAAAAGGGTTGGATCTTCATTTCCCTTAACGTAATTATTTTGAAGCAAAAATCTTGTAAGTCTATCATACCAAGCTCGAGGGGCTTGCTTAAGTACATAAAAATCTTTGGTATGTTTATAAACATATTCAGAATGTTTTGTATCTTCAAAACTATGAGGTTGTTCAACAAAAACATCCTCTTGAACAAAAACATTAAGGAAAGAACACTTAACACCCATGTGAAAAAGTTTGAAATTGAAGAATGCTGCAAAGTCATGTAGAATATGAATATATTCAAGTCTAGATAATGAAGCATAGGTTTCTTCATTGCCTATTCCTTCTAGATGATTATATCCTTTAGCAACCAATCTATCTTTATTCCTTATTATGATTCCATTTTCATCACACTTATTTTTTTAGACCTATTTTACTCTAATAACAGATATTTCCTTAGGTCCTTCAACCATGGTCCAGACTTTATTTCTTTGAATTAATTTATCTCATCTTGCATAGCTTTTATCCAATCATCATCACCTAAAGCATCATCAGTTATTTTTGGTTCTAATTGGGAAAGGAATGCTAGATGTTCTACTTCATTCCTTAAAGAACTTCTAGTCCTTACGGGTTGATTTACATCACCAATGATACAATCACTGGGATAATTCTTAAGTAACAACTGATTTGGGTTTTGTAAGACCTGTTCATCAACATATGGTAGGAAATATTCTTGGGTAAATGCCTCAAGAGTATATTCTTGGACATTTTCCTTATCATATGGATCTTCAAAAAAATGTTGATAACCAGTTTTTGAAAATACATCCGAAGATGTAGGTTGGGGTTTTTTAAAAACAAAGGGATCAGTTTCATCAAATTTGACATGCACTGTTTCTTCAATAGTACAAGTGTTTTTATTGAAAACTCTATAAGCCTTGTAAGTTGTGGAGTAGCCTAACAAAATTCCTTCATCAGATTTTGGTGCGAATTTATGTAAATTATCTTTAGTATTCAAATTTAATACCTTGAAACCAAAAACCTTAATGTAGGAAAGTCTAGGTTTTATACCATTCCATAACTCATAAGGAGATTTATTAAAAAAAGGTCTAATCAAAACACGATTTATAGTATAACAAGCAGTACATACAACTTCAGCTCAAAAATGTTTAGCTATAGAATATTCACTCAACATGGTTCTTGTTATTTCTTGAAAATTTTATTTCTTCATTCAACAACACCATTTTGTTGATGTGTTCTTGGTGCTGAGAAGTTAGGAGTAATGAGTTTTCTACTAAAAAAAGTTCCAAAATAAGAATTTTGAAATTCTCCTCCATGATCACTATGAATAGTTATCAAAGGAAGGTTTTTCTAATTTTTAACATGGTCTCTAAAACATTTGAAATAAGAAAAATCTTCTGATTTCTTTTCTAGAAAATAGACTCATGTAAATATAGTGTAATCATAAACTAAGAAAAA
This sequence comes from Viscum album, assembly GCA_963277665.1. Lineage (NCBI taxonomy): Eukaryota > Viridiplantae > Streptophyta > Magnoliopsida > Santalales > Viscaceae > Viscum > Viscum album. The sequence goes on along the minus strand of OY728167.1, from coordinate 2,471,794 downwards.
TACATAATATCTGCCTCCAATGCTTCCAGTTTGTGTTGGACCAAAAATATCCATATGCCCCAACTATAATGCATCAGTGGCTGAGTCTTTACCAACTGATTTAAAACTCAATTTATGTTTCTTTCCATATTGACAAGGATCACAAAATTTTGAAGAATAAAATCTAAGCTCTAGTAGATCCTTAACTAGTCTTTTCTTGGAATGTTTTCATAAGTTCCTAAGGTTACAATGACCTAACCTTCTATTCCATAACCAAGAATGATCTTCCATTGCAGTAAGTCAAGGTAGGTCTTGGCTCCTAAGGTCTTCTATGTTTAGAGTGTAAACATTCTCTTGCCTATTGGTAGAAAGAATAAACTCTTCCTGGTAATTGTGTACTAAGAACTTGTCATTCCAAAAATTCACAAGGTAACCTTCATCACATAATATAATTATGCTTATGAGGTTGTCCTTAAGACCCTTAACAAATAAAACATTTGAAATCAATGTTTTTTAAGACGAACGATGTTACCTATACCAATAATTTCTCCCTTAGCATTATCTTTAAAAGTTAATTTTCCTTTTTTTGTCTTGATAATCTTTTGAAAGAAGTTTTTTTTACCAGACATATGTCGGGAACATCCACTATCCATGTACCAAGTATTGCTATTTTTAATTTCTTTATTATCCTTTTATATAATACATGTATTTGGGAAAGATGTAATAGCAATGAATCCAATATTTTTCTGTGCTGATGATTCATATTCAGAAGATTCACTTCCCTAAGAGTCTCCACAACTAGCACTCCATGTGTCGTTTGCATTGTGAATTTTCTTATGCTTCGAATGATAGAACTTCCTCTTGTATCTCTATGAATTCCTTTCCTTATTTTCCTTCTTTTTAAATATAGGTAAATCAGGTCTGATATGAACTATTCTTCTACATTCATAACAAGTAACATCCCCATATTTCTTATCTTTGTGGTCTCTCTTCTTGAACATATTTTTATAGGGCTACTATCTTGTTCATTCCCCGAGCAAGATTAGATAATTCATTCTCAGACTATTCTGTATCACTAGATTCTGAGTGAATAGTGACTTTCTTTGACTTTGACCTTGTTACTCTTTCTGGGGTCTTGGATTTTGTATGTTTTGAAGTAGTTGAAAAAGAAACTACTCCATTCACATTCTTCTTTTTAACATTATCAACATCTCTCTTCATTCTAGTCTCATGCTGAAGAATATTTCCAAATAGCTTATCTAAAGAAATCTATGTGACTTTCCTATTCTCATCAATTGATGTCCTCTTGGACTCCCACTCATTTGGAATGATATCTATTATCTTATCTATAAGAGCCGCATCATCCAAACCTTTTTCTCCTATAGACTTTATGCTATTCACAATAGACATAAACCTTTGCTGAACATTGCTTATATGTTCTCCATAAGGAAAGTTAGAGCCATGGTATTCAGCTCTCAACATAGCTCTTCTTGTCTTTATAACTTTAGAAGTACAAAAATGTGTAACTTCAAGTTTCTTCCAGATACTATTTGTAGCTTCACATGAATATATTTGACTATATATGTTCCTTGTCATAGAACATAACAATGAATTTCTGACTCTGAAATTTTCTTGATATTCCGATTTCTCCGAATTAGTAAAAGTTCTTAATTCCTTATCAGGAATCTTATAGTATCCTGTTAGCATTAGGTAGTTATCCACTCCAGTGTTAATAACGAAATAATTCATCCAATCTCTCCAGTACTCATAATAATTTAAATCAAAAATAGGAGGTCTGGTAGGATTTAGATTGTCAATAAAACCAACATTTAAACATGAAATCTTAAGGAAAATCTTTCCACACAAACTTGTTAGTAATAAAAGTTTGTAAACAAGAAAAAAATATCCTAAGAAAAGAAAATAGAACTAGGGTATATCTAAGAAAAATATGAATCCGAACATTATGAGTCCAAAAATATGATCCTGAAAAAAAAATTAAGATGAAGATTTCTCTTCTAAATCTAATAGTGAGATTTATTCATATTTAACCAATACTCTAAAGCCAATTTTTGGATCGGTTTATCATAAAAGGTCACCTATTCTGATACCAATTGTTTGATAGATTGTATGATAGATATGATACTGATTATAGTATCAAACTACGGTGTAGATACTCAATATACTAGAGGGGGGTGAATTGTATACTTAAAAAAATACTAAATGAAATTAGTTATAAACAAAATTCACAACACCTCTAAGTTCTACTAATTTTCTTGATTCTGGAAAAGTGATTCTTGAAATGAAACTTAACGAAAGTTAATAACAACAAAGATTCTACCTAAAAGTTTACAGAATCCTATTTAATCAGAGTACAACTCTAATGATGTAATTGATAGTTTTACTTTCCTCAACAACCAAAATTACAGTAGAAAACAAAATTGAAACACTACAAGTAATAAGTAGTAAATATTATAACACAAAGAGAAGGGTATCCAACAACCTTGGTTAAAGGTCCCTTGATTAATACTTTCAAGAAAGTCGGTCTTGCCCAAACCTAGGTAATCCCTCAATCCGAAGATCGGTATCTGTCTTGCTATCCTCGCAAGCCCTCGATTTGTAAGGAAGTTGGCACCTCTGACTTCACAACCTGTAGTCTCTGATTTTAATCAAATCACACCTCTACACAAATCAATTCTGCATGAAGCAAAGATTGAACAGGCTGTTCAAACTTTCTACACAAAGCCTATGAGTTTATAGGAGTCTCTCTCTCTAGAGATCACTTCAACAACATGTAAGCGAGTTCTTCCAAAAGTAAAGTCAAGTAAATTTCTTGAGCTCATTCAAATGAGATTTTATTTATAGGCACGAATTCAATGGTCGGCTCCCTCCTCCAATGGTCATATTTTTCCTTGAATTTCAGAGGGACCTATACATGTTTCACTCAAACAAAGGTTAGTTATTAACTGAATGAATGACATCATTTTATAACCAAAACATGATTAAACAAAAATATGGTCACTTAAGAAAATTCATTTTTTGGAGTGTAAGCAAAAATTAAAGTTCGGATTCTAACCAAAAACTATTCGTAGCCTATAATACATGAATATTAGGATTCAATTTATCAGAATAATTTGGAGTCTAAATTTCAAGGAAATTCATAGTCTTGAATTCAGTAGAATTCAGAGTCTGAATTCATAAGAGTTCAGAGTCTGAAATTACAATGTTCGGAGTCAAAATTCATAAGAGTTCAGAGTCTGAACATACAATGTTCGGAGTCTGAATTAATAAGAGTTCGGATTCTGAACAAAAAAAGTTCAGAGTCTTAACTTAGAGAACTCGAATTCAGAACTCAGAAGAGTTCGGTGTCTGAATTCTTAGAACTTGGAGTCAGAACTCAGAAGAGTTCGATGCCTAAATTCAGATAACTCGGAGTCAAAACTCATAAGATTTCAGAACCTGAATTAGAATCCTAAATATAGAATTCTTTATATATAAGTATATATATGATTTTGAGGTTTCAGATACGAAACAGAATTTTATATTTAGACAATATGAACAATGAAATACACGGTCAAGATAAATTTCCTTGGGGAAGTAAATTTTCCATATGAAATCAACGCATAGAGTAAAATGAAATTTTCCTTCATATATGGTGTATTTGATTTTCAAAACAAGATGTAATTGTAAAGTCATAAGGAAGCCTTATTGACTCAACAATCTCCACCAAACATGAAGGAATGGAAAAGTCATAAGGAAAACCTTATTGAATCAACACATCTCATAGTTTCGATTAGACTTGGTCCCCACTCATCTCACAAGCTTCAATTTTACTAGTCGTAGTGCTCCAACGAACACTCGAAGGAGATGTTATGCCTATTTTAGTGAGTTGCAGGTTTCTTAGGTTTTTAGGTGCTAAGAGGGTTACTAAATTTAAAACGACAATAACATCTTCTACGTGTTTTCATTTTGGATCTACCACATTTCAAATCAAAGGTTGTGAAATGATACACACTCTGGTAACCACTGGAACCCTTTCTAAAATTCTTCAACCCCTAAAAAGACCCAAAATCCCTTTGGATGGTCAAAAGATTGGCTTCTAGGTCCGTTTTGCAATAACTTCTTCTATGGGTGTCCGTTTTTCCTCTACCACATATCAAATCAATGCTTGAGACTAGACCTACAATCCTATAACCATTGAAGCACCTTTTATAACGACCCATACTTTACATACATTGTTAATACTTCAAAATTGAAGCACACTTATTACAACATATGACAAAACCACAAAGGACCGTATAGGTATAGTGTCTTTAGAAACTGGGAAACATAAACAACTGGTTCATAAATCTTCTACAGTGTCTCCCATTTATTTCATCATATCTAGGGTCCCTTTTAGCATATTCTACTTAATATCCATCTTCCTAACCTGGGGAAAAGAAAACATAAAAGGGTGAGCTCAAATGCTCAGCAAGGGCAAATAAAGGAAGTAAAAATCATATCATGTCTTTTTGAAAATCAAAACCTGCAAAAGAGATCATAATATCTTAACATGGAATAAATCATAGAAGTGAAAATGAGATCCCCATAATCATAAAAATTGAAACTTTGTGGCATGCACACATAATCATGGAAAATCATTTCTTGTTAGTCATGATTCATCGCCAAGACTATCTTAGTGGACAAAGTCCCTTTCTGAACCGAGTTCACTCCTCGTTTCAGTCCTGTATCACTGAACCGAAATAACCTTCCGTTCCAGCCATGTCTATCTCATGAGATATAAAATCTTTACCCAATGCATTGGAGGGAGATATAGGTCCCACCCATCTTATAATGAATCCTTTCTTATGTGTGCCACATAATCATAAACCATACATCATAGCGTAACCCATGTAATAAAAATGGGATTCTTAAACAACATGACATCATAAAACAATTCATATAAAATAAAGGAATTCATAAAAATAATTCCATCACAACATGATCAAATCAATGTAATAATAGGGATAAAAACAGAACCCTTTATTATCTTAGATGGAAAATAATTTTGATAAAACACTTGAACTCCATTCTTGAGGAAAATATCCTTTCTTCTTCAAAAACATTTTTCCTTTCATAACATGTCATATAACATTAAAATAAAAGAAGTTGATTAAAAATAAACTTGAAAACTTGTAAAGGAAGCTTCTTGGAAATAATGTTTTAAAAATCCATTCATGCCGTATAAGTTAAAAAAAACATTCTTCGTACTTTTGTCGGAAAAGTCAAAAATTACCTCGTATGAAAAACGACAAAAGATTCCTTTCATATCTTTTACTAAAAACTCATCGAAGGGTAAAAATGGATTTAAACAATTGTAGGTGGATGGAAATAATATTACATATTGATGAAAAATGGATGTGGATGATAAAATACACCCCAGTAAATACTTATGAATAAACAATCTCGGATAAAAATGAGATTGTGATATTTCCCCTTACCTTAGGTCCAATTTGCTTTGTACGTGTCCGAAGCTCCTGTATAATGGTTTAAATAATGTTATTGACTTATTCCAGAATCATACATATTTATATGATATCATATATGGTCATATTATTATCTTCTTGTTAGTAATATTTCATTGTTACTTGTTACTCGGGTCTTTATAACTTTTTGTTCTTATGCGTGTTTTGTCGAATAAATTATTATTCTTATCTTTAGGTTATAGGTAATTCATTTACAGAATGGTATTAGTGTAGTATATACCATATTCCTTCATTCAATTCATTTATATAATCATTATGAAATGAAGATCATGTAGAACGAGTCGCATCACATCGTGGAGACGGTATTCCGTACGTACGCACGAGTGATGATATCGTTCCTATGATCGTGGAATTGTATTGGAGTATATATATATTATTTCAGTATCAATATTACTTCATAATAATCATATATATTTACTCATTAAACCATTATACCCATCCTTGTAAGGTGATGGTGGAAAATAGATTACACCACGGCGTGGAGACGGTATTCCGTACGTACGCACGCGCGGTGATTTCATTTTTTCCGTAGGATGGATAGAAGGTGAATTAGGGTTGTTTAATATTTATAATAACATATCAGTATGTAAGTAATACTTATGTTATTACTTTATCATGAAACAACTAAAGAAGAAGAAGTTGAAGAAGAAAGAAATTGAAAAGATCGGTAATGGATATTACCTCTTCTTTGGAACGCCTCTTTGAATCCTCCACAAAAGGAACTAAGATTGGTATTTGGAGAAGACCAGGACCTCTAGGATTATTCTAGGGAAGTGGAGAGGAGAAAATGGCAGGGTTTGGCCGAGCTTGAGTTCTCAAATTGGTGTGAGGAGGAGGGGGAGGAGGTTCCCTTTTATAAGGGAGGAGAGGGGCACCTTAAGAATATCTCAAAATATTATTTTATATTAAAGTCAAAATCGGTTTATAATGGTTCCAAAGGGTCTTATTTCGAAGCTAAAGTGGGGAAGGGTCGAAATCCTATCAACCAATAAGATTTAGACAAGTTTAGGGTATTATTTTAACCTTATCAATTAGATTTAACTCTAAGTTAAATAATTTAACTTTTACCATGTCTTTTTATTTTCTTTCACTATATGGTTAATACACTTACTATAACATGCCAAACTAACCCCAAATTGTTTATTATTAATATATATATCCTTATCTAAGTCATTTGGCCGAACCTTAGATTTTTAGGAATAAAATAACAATTAATAATATAATATTTTATTTAAAAACTATTTTGTGTCAATTTTGACACTATTTGATATATGATTTTTGTGAAAGTCATAACAGAATTATATTTTCGAACCAAGTTGATTAAATCAACATTAATATATCATAGTAACCTATAAAATTAGTGGAATTCATAAAAAGTCTCAAATTACATTTATTTTGGTGTTTATAACATCAATTATGTCAATATTTCATTAATAAGATAATTACTGCATCATCATTGTGTCATAAATAAATTAAATTATTTAATGTCTAAAAATTACAAATAAAATACCATTATGTAGGAAATATTTTTAGCTTTCTAATGAATATTTATAGTCGAATTTATATTATGTATAACCCCATATTAAAAATGATTTACTTATTAAACTTTGATTTTAACTATTTTAACCCTTCTTTAAATAAATTAATAATAAATGTCCTAATCTAATCCAAGTGGGCCTAAATGGTCATATTTTATTCCTAAGTTTGTTTTTGGTCGAATTACACTTGTCCAATAGAATTATGACATGTGTTAGGGTAATATTGATATCATATTTACCCTTAGTTACCCTATTTACTATTAACCGCGGTAAAAAAAATAAAAAGTTACTATTCACCAAAAAATTATTTTCATCTCATTGAACCACATTTTAGTCCTTGATATTAACCGTGTCTCTCGGATTTTCGAAATTCCATTCACAGAAGCGGTAAAATTAAGTTTTATGCAAAATTCAGTTTTTAACCTACCACTTAGTGGTTTCACTATTCATCAAAAATTGAAAGTTTTCAGAAAAATACCAAAATTTCACCCTTGGCTAATTTCGATATTCTGAGTCCAAAAATGAAGTCCATTTTGAAAAATAAAATTTATAAAATTTCAAAAATTGGTTATTACTATTCATAACAGCTAGTTTTAATAGCATATTGTTGTTTAGTGAAACTCGGTATTGCGTACAACGCAAGCTATTGAGGAAGGTCGTGATTGCGTGTAAAGCAAGTCAAGCAAGTGTTGTGTAGAAAACGATTCCTTTGATGATTTATATAACATAAAAGTCTCGGGTGTTACATTCTACCCCCCTTAAAAAGAATTTCGCCCTCGAAATTCGTCACTTTGTAACAAACAGATGAGGATACTTCTCCCTCATCTTATCCTCAAGCTCCCATGTAGCTTCTTCAAGTTGGTGGTTCCTCCATAAAACTTTCACCAATCGAGTGGTCTTGTTTCGTAGGACTTTTTCGCTACGATCCAGAATCTCAATCGGCTGTTCTTCATAAGAAAGATCTTGCTCCAGCGGTACAACTTCTGAGATGAGTACATGTGAAGGATCTGGTATGTACTTTCTCAGGAGAGATACGTGGAACACATCGTGAACTTGAGAGAGATTCGGTGGAAGCGCCAATCGGTAAGCTACCTTCCCAACACGATCCAGTATTTCGAAAGGACCGATATATCTAGGGCTCAACTTCCCCTTCTTTCCAAATCTCATAACCCTCTTCCAGGGAGATATTCGTAAGAACACTTTATCACCCACTTCAAACTCTAGGTCTTTTCTTCGGTTGTTGGCATAACTTTTCTGTCGACTCTGAGCTGCTCTTATGTGTTGTTGAATAGATCTGACCTTTTCTGCCATTTCATCAACGAGATCAGGTCCTAATAGCTTTCGTTCCCCAACTTCATCCCAGCAAGTTGGAGTCCTGCATTTCTTTCCATAGAGAGCTTCATAAGGAGCCATCTGAATACTGCAGTGAAAGCTATTATTATAAGAAAATTCCACCAAAGGTAGGTGTTTATCCCAACCTCCTTTGAAATCCATAGAGTAAGCTCTCAACATATCTTCTAGGGTTTGAATTGTTCTCTCAGACTGACCGTCTGTCTGGGGATGATAAGCAGTGCTGAAACTCAACTCTGTATCCAGAGTATGCTGAAGAAATCGCCAGAACTTCGAGGTAAATCTCGGATCCCGATCAGATATAATAGAAAGTGGTACTCCATGCAATCTTACCACTTCCTTTACATATATCCTGGCAAGATGATCTAGAGATAAATCCTCTCTAATAGGAATGAAGTGTGCAGACTTTGTAAGACGATCAACTATGACCCAGATAGCATTATTGCCTTTGGATGTTTTAGGAAGTCCTGTGACAAAGTCCATAGTGATGTTTTCCCATTTCCATTCGGGTATGGGTAATGGTTGTAACATCCCCTTAGACTTTTGTCTCTCAGCTTTAACTTGTTGACAAACCAAGCATCGAGAGACATATTCAGCAACATCTCTTTTCATGCCATCCCACCAGAAGTACTCTTTCAGGTCCCTATACATCTTCATGCTTCCAGGATGAATAGAGAATGAAGAACTGTGAGCCTCATCCAGCAGCTCCTTCTTTAATTTGGGGATGGGAGGAACACAAACCCGATTCCTGAACTTTATTATCCCATCACAATCAAGGTTGAATTCAGGAACATTTCTCACCTTCTTTTGTTACTCGACATCTTCTTTCTGTGCCTCTTTAATCTTCACATGTATAGATGGTTGAACATTCATTTGAGAAAGATAAGATTTTTCCCCTTCCATTATAATTCCAAGATCCATCCTTTGTAAATACATAAATATTGGATCTTTTGTGATCCTCATCATGGATAAACTAGCATGGTCTTGTCGACTTAATGCATCTGCCACCTTGTTTGCTTTCCCAGGGTGGTAATGGATTGAGCAGTCATAATCAGCTCCAACCATCTCCTTTGACGCATATTCAACTCCTTTTTTGTGAAAATATACTTTAAACTTTTATGATCAGTATAAATATCACACCATTCACCATAAAGGTAATGCCTCCAAATCTTTAATGCAAAGATTACCGCAGCCAACTCCAAATCATGTGTTGGGTAATTTTGCTCATGGATTTTCAACTGTCGTGAGGCATAAGCTATCACCATATCATTTTGCATAAGAACACACCCCAATCCCTTCTTGGATGCATCACTGTAGATCAAAAACATTTCTCCACTACAAGGAAGTGTGAGCACAGGTGCACTGGATAACCTTCTTTTCAACTCCTTGAAATTCTCTTCACATTCCTCTGTCCAGACAAACTTAACTCCTTTCCGAGTCAACTTGGTGAGTGGATTAGATAATCGTGAAAAATCTTTTACAAAACGTCGATAATATCCAGCCAAACCAAGAAAACTTCGAATCTCAGTTACCGTTGTTGGTCTCGACCATCTTTCGATAACCTCTGTTTTTGCTGGATCCACAGATATCCCCTCTTTTGAGATTATGTGACCCAAAAATGCAAATTTTTGAAGCCAAAATTCACACTTGGTAAATTTGGCATAAAGCTTCTCCTTTCTCAGGGTCTTCAATATAATTCTCAAGTGATCTTCATGCTCTTCCTTGCTCTTTGAATAGACAAGAATATCGTCTATAAAGACTACCACAAATTGATCAAGATAATCTCTAAAGACTCTATTCATTAGATCCATGAAGATAGCAGGGGCATTAGTAAGACCAAATGGCATCACTATAAATTCATAGTGTCCATACCTTGTACGGAAAGCCGTCTTTGGTATATCCTCCCTTTTGACCCTTAATTGATGATACCCTGAACGAAGATCAATCTTGGAAAAGTATTGAGCTTCACGTAGTTGGTCAAATAAGTCATCAATGGGTGGGAGAGGATATTTGTTCTTGATAGTGATCTTGTTAAGTTCTCGATAATCAATGCAGAGTCTCATTGATCCATCTTTCTTCTTAACAAATAGAACAGGTGCTCCCCAAGGTGACGCACTAGGGCGTATGAATCCCTTATCAAGATTCTCTTGGAGTTGCTTCTTCAATTCCTACAACTCAATTGGGGCCATTCTATAAGGTGTCTTTGAAATAGGCAAAGCACCCGGTACAAGTTCTATTGAAAACTCAACTTCACGATTTGGTGGAAGACCCGGCAATTCCTCTGGAAAGACATCATCAAACTCCCGTACAATGGGCATATTCTTAATCGTGAGTCTCTCACCAACCATTTAAGATAAATAACCTTCATTTAGTGGAATCAATACCCATAAGATGGAAGAAATTTCCACTGGAAGGTTATGTTCATCCTTGCATTGATAGACGATCGTAGATTGATCTGGAATATGAAATGTGACTTCCCTTATTTGGCAATCGATATGAGCTCCATGTAGAGAAAGAAAATCCATGCCAAGAATCACATCAAATTCCACTAAAGGAAGGATCACAAGATTTGCAGGAAGCACTTTCCCACAAACTTCGATCGGAGAAGAATTATAAACTTTTGATGCGACTGTTGTGCCATTAGGTGTTGTCACAGCTAACTCAACATCTAATTGTTGAGGTAATACGGTGATACCCTTAGAAAATTCTTTAGAAATAAAAGAGTGGGTGGATCTAGAATCAAATAAAACATTTGCTACTTTAGAGTGGATGGTAAGTGTACCTTTCACCACTTCGTTATCGTACTCCACATCGCTGATAGAAATTGCATGCGACTTTCCTTTGTCTTTAGCCTTAAGATTTTGTTGACGTCGACCATCATCATCAACCCTTGGATTTGGGCATTGATTGGCATAATGCCCCATCTCCTTGCACTTGAAACATTGAAGTGTAGTAGGTTCATTCTATGTATCCCTTCCTTTTTTTGCGTCATTAGACATCTTCTTCCCGTTATCGCGGAATTCAAATGCCCGATGACCTTCCTTTCCACATTTAAAACATTTACTTGTCCCTTTAAGACAACTCCCTCCATGTTTCTTTCCACACTATGAGCATAAGGGAAAGTTCATCTTCTTTTCAGTGTGCTCTTTAGATTTTTCTTTGAATTCCATCTTCCTCTTCTTATCAAACCCATGTGACTGATGGGTTACTCCAATCTCCATCTCGACTTTGAGAGCACATCGAACGATTTCCTCGTAGCTATTGAAGTCTCTTATGGCTAACGCCCTTCGAAGACTTGGTTTTAATCCACTAAAGAATCGATCGATCTTACTCTCAGGTTGGATAATAATACCAGAAGCGTACCTTGCAAGTCTTGTAAAATTTGCTTCATAGGTACTAACAGATTCATCATCCCTTTGCTTCAGTTCAAGGAACTCTTTATCCATCTTTGTTCGGAGAATACGAGGGAAGTACTTATTGAAAAATAAGTTCTTGAACTCGTCCCCTTCCATAGACTCAATTTCATCCCTTTGCCTCGTATTCTTAATAAGATTCCACCATTGATCAGCATATCCTTCCAAACGATACACTTCTAGGATGACTTTATCATGTTCAGAACATTGAAGAACTGAAAATATCTTTTCAGTAGTACTAATCCATTGTTCAGCAACTAATGGATCAGTAGACCCACTGAAAGAAGGTGGACGCTGCCTCATGAAGGATTCAACAGAATGTTGCTCCTTCATTTGCTCGTTTGGAAGTCCTGCATGATTCATAGCTTGAGAAAGTTGTGTGAGCATGGCTACAAGATTTTGCATTCCAGCTCCCATATCGTTTGGTTGCTCGGGGGGACAATCATTGCATTGCCCATCGCATTCCGCATTAACACGGTTTCTTCGGGTTCCAGCCATTGACTAAAACCAAGAAGAATAGTGTGAGCAACACTAATTATAATAGGAAAACCACATAATTCAAGAATAAAATTTTCATGCTTAAGGTCTTATCCTAGGTTATTCAAGGACATTTCTAAAACACTAAGACTGTGTTCTATGCTTAGACTTATCCTTAGGATTCTTACTAAGGCTTTCACATCCTAGTTTCCAAAGGTTGACTATACCTTTCCTCTGATACCAACTATAACGACCCATACTTTACATACATTGTTAATACTTCAAAATTGAAGCACACTTATTACAACATATGACAAAACCACAAAGGACCGTATAGGTATAGTGTCTTTAGAAACTGGGAAACATAAACAACTGGTTCATAAATCTTCTACAGTGTCTCCCATTTATTTCATCATATCTAGGGTCCCTTTTAGCATATTCTACTTAATATCCATCTTCCTGACCTGGGGAAAAGAAAACATAAAAGGGTGAGCTCAAATGCTCAGCAAGGGCAAATAAAGGAAGTAAAAATCATATCATGTCTTTTTGAAAATCAAAACCTGCAAAAGAGATCATAATATCTTAACATGGAATAAATCATAGAAGTGAAAATGAGATCCCCATAATCATAAAAATTGAAACTTTGTGGCATGCACACATAATCATGGAAAATCATTTCTTGTTAGTCATGATTCATCGCCAAGACTATCTTAGTGGACAAAGTCCCTTTCTGAACCGAGTTCACTCCTCATTTCAGTCCTGTATCACTGAACCGAAATAACCTTCCGTTCCAGCCATGTCTATCTCATGAGATATAAAATCTTTACCCAATGCATTGGAGGGAGATATAGGTCCCACCCATCTTATAATGAATCCTTTCTTATGTGTGCCACATAATCATAAACCATACATCATAGCGTAACCCATGTAATAAAAATGGGATTCTTAAACAACATGACATCATAAAACAATTCATATAAAATAAAGGAATTCATAAAAATAATTCCATCACAACATGATCAAATCAATGTAATAATAGGGATAAAAACAGAACCCTTTATTATCTTAGATGGAAAATAATTTTGATAAAACACTTGAACTCCATTCTTGAGGAAAATATCCTTTCTTCTTCAAAAACATTTTTCCTTTCATAACATGTCATATAACTTTAAAATAAAAGAAGTTGATTAAAAATAAACTTGAAAACTTGTAAAGGAAGCTTCTTGGAAATAATGTTTTAAAAATCCATTCATGCCGTATAAGTTAAAAAAACATTCTTCGTACTTTTGTCGAAAAAGTCAAAAATTACCTCGTATGAAAAACGACAAAAGATTCCTTTCATATCTTTTACTAAAAACTCATCAAAAGGGTAAAAATGGATTTAAAAAATTGTAGGTGGATGGAAATAATATTACATATTGATGAAACATGGATGTGGATGATAAAATACACCCCAGTAAATACTTACGAATAAACAATCTCGGATAAAAATGAGATTGTGATATTTCCCCTTACCTTAGGTCCAATTTGCTTTGTACGTGTCCGAAGCTCCTGTATAATGGTTTAAATAATGTTATTGACTTATTCCAGAATCATACATATTTATATGATATCATATATGGTCATATTATTAGCTTCTTGTTAGTAATATTTCATTGTTACTTGTTACTCGGGTCTTTATAACTTTTTGTTCTTATGCGTGTTTTGTCGAATAAATTCTTATTCTTATCTTTAGGTTATAGATAATTCATTTACAGAATGGTATTAGTGTAGTATATACCATATTCATTCATTCAATTCCTTTATATAATCATTATGAAATGAAGATCATGTAGAACGAGTCGCATCACATCGTGGAGACGGTATTCCGTACGTACGCACGAGTGATGATATCGTTCCTATGATCGTGGAATTGTATTGGAGTATATATATATTATTTCAGTATCAATATTACTTCATAATAATCATATATAGTTACTCATTACACCATTATACCCATCCTTGTAAGGTGATGGTGGAAAATAGATTACACCACGGCGTGGAGACGGTATTCCGTACGTACGCACGCGCGGTGATTTCATTTTTTCCATAGGATGGATAGAAGGTGAATTAGGGTTGTTTCATATTTATAATAACATATCAGTATGTAAGTAATACTGATGTTATTACTTTATCGTGAAACAACTAAAGAAGAAGAAGTTGAAGAAGAAAGAAATTGAAAAGATCGGTAATGGATATTACCTCTTCTTTGGAACGCCTCTTTGAATCCTCCACTTAAGGAACTAAGATTGGTCTTTGGAGAATACCAGGACATCTATGATTATTCTAGGGAAGTGTAGAGTAGAAAATGGCAGGGTTTGGCCGAGCTTGAGTGCTCAAATTGGTGTGAGGAGGAGGGGGAGGAGGTGCCCTTTTATAAGGGAGGAGAGGGGCACCTTAGGAATATCTCAAAATATTATTTTATATTAAAGTCAAAATCGGTTTATAATGGTTCCAAAGGGTCTTATTTAGAAGCTAAAGTGGGGAAGGGTCGAAATCCTATCAACCAATAAGATTTAGACAAGTTTAGGGTATTATTTTAACCTTATCAATTAGATTTAACTCTAAGTTAAATAATTTAACTTTTACCATGTCTTTTTGTTTTCTTTCACTATATGGTTAATACACTTACTATAACATGCCAAACGAACCCCAAATTGTTTATTATTAATATATATATCCTTATCTAAGTCATTTGGACGAACCTTAGATTTTTAGGAATAAAATAACAATTAATAATATAATATTTGATTTAAAAACTATTTTGTGTCAATTTTGACACTATTTGATATATGATTTTTGTGAAAGTCATAACAGAATTATATGTTCGAACCAAGTTGATTAAATCAACATTAATATATCATAGTAATCTATAAAATTAGTGTAATTCATAAAAAGTCTCAAATTACATTTATTTTGGTGTTTATAACATCAATTATGTCAATATTTCATTAATAAGATAATTACTGCATCATCATTGTGTCATAAATAAATTAAATTATTTAATGTCTAAAAATTACAAATAAAATACCATTATGTAGGAAATATTTTTAGCTTTCTAATGAATATTTATAGTCGAATTTATCTTATGTATAAACCCATATGAAAAATGATTTACTTATTAATCTTTGATTTTAACTATTTTAACCCTTCTTTAAATAAATTAATAATAAATGTCCTAATCTAATCCAAGTGGGCCTAAATGGCCATATTTTATTCCTAAGTTTGTTTTTGGTCGAATTACACTTGTCCAATAGAATTAGGACATGTGTTAGGGTAATATTGATATCATATTTACCCTTAGTTACCCTATTGACTATTAACCGCGGTAAAAAAAATAAAAAGTTACTATTCACCAAAAAATTATTTTCATCTCATTGAACCACATTTTAGTCCTTGATATTAACCGTGTCTCTCGAATTTTCGAAATTCCATTCACAGAAGCGGTAAAATTAAGTTTTATGCAAAATTCAGTTTTTAACCTACCACTTAGTGGTTTCACTATTCATCAAAAATTGAAAGTTTTCAGAAAAATACCAAAATTTCACCCTTGGCTAATTTCGATATTCTGAGTCAAAAAATGAAGTCCATTTTGAAAAATAAAATTTATTAAATTTCAAAAAGTGGTTATTACTATTCATAACGGCTAGTTTTAATAGCATATTGTTGTTTAGTGAAACTCGGTATTGCGTACGACGCAAGCTATTGAGGAAGGTCGCGATTGCGTGTAAAGCAAGCCAAGCAAGTGTTGTGTAGAAAAATATTCCTTTGATGATTTATATAACATAAAAGTCTCGGGTGTTACACCTTTTCACATCCTTAAACGCCCAAAAAGGTACTTAAACCCTCCAAAAGACTATAACTTCTACTCTGGGAGACTGTTTTGCCTCTACGATATATCAAATCGAAGATTTCAACTTTATCTAGACATCTGTGACCAATAGGAACACCTTATCACATTCTTCAAGACCCAAATGGTCCTTAAGTCCTCCAAAATACCATAACTTTTGCTCTGGGTGTCCGTTTCACCTCTACCACATATCAAATTGAAACTTGCGACTAGCTCTTCACATCTATGACAACCATGAACAACTAAATAACACTAAGAAACCATGAATGACCCCATAAACAATTAAAACCATTAAAACCACACAAAACCTAACGAACCCTAATAAACCCTAACAAACCCAAAAACCCCTAAAAACCCTATCCAAAACTAACAAGCCCTAACAAACCCCAAGAAGCACGAATAAATCCCAATAAACACAAAAAACCCGAAGAAACTGTAACAAACCCCTAAGAAACCATAAGAAACACAAGCATAACCCTAAAACCCCTAAAACCCCTTAAAAACCCTATGCAAACCTAAGAAACACTAACACACCCTTAGAAACCCTAACACACCCTTAGAAACTCTAACACATCCTTAGAAACCCTAGAACACCCTTAGAAACTCCAACGCACCCATAGAAACCCTAACACAACCTTAGAAACCCTTAAAACCCATAACATGCACTTAGAAACACTAACCCGCCCATAAAAACCCTAACCCACCCTTAAAAACCCTAACACATCCTTAGAAACCCTAACAAACCCTTAGACACCCAAAATCACTCTAATAAGAACTAATAAATCCTAACAAGCCCTACCAACAAATAATAAACCATAATAAACCCAAATAAACCCTAAAGCCCCCTACTAAACCCTGATAAACACTAATAAATCGTAATAAACACTAAAAACCCTATTAGACCCCAATAAAATCTACAAAATACCTAAAACCCAAATACACAACAAAACGCTATTAAGCCATTCAAAATGCTAATATTCACCAAAAACCCTAACAAACCCCAAAAAACCCAAAAACCCCAAAAAAAACCCCTAAAAACCCCAAAACCCCTAAAATATCCTTAAAACCGTAAAAAACCCTAAGACCCCTAAAAAACTGAAAAAATCAAAAACACACACAAACAAAAATAAAAAACCCTTAAAAACCTCAAAAAACCCCAAAAAACACTAAAAAACCTAAAACCCACTAAAAACGCTAAGAACCCAAAAAAGCCTAAAAATACCTAACAAAACTATAACCAACCCTATGAAACCCTTAAAACCCTAAAACACCCATGAAAACCCTAAAAACCACAAAAGAAACCCTAATACACCATAAAGAACCCTAAAAACCCTAAAAACCCTAAAGAACCCTAAAGAACAAGTAACGCAAATAACAACTCAACATAAACCCTATCAATTGCTGCAATAACCCAAAAAATGCTTCAAAATCCACAAAACGCAACAAAACCCCAAAAAACGCTAACATAACCCTAACAAAGCATAAAAAATCAAAACACACCCATAAAACCCCAAAAACACATAAAACCCCAAACAACTCAAACAAACTGTAACAAACCCTAACAAAACCTAACAAATCCTAACAGCCACTAATAACCCCAAATAACCACTAATAAACCCTAATAACCCATAAAACCCACTATTAAACCCTAAAACCCTAATAAACACTAATAAATCGTAATAACTTGTAATATAACCTAACAAAATCTATTAGACCCTAATAAATGCTACAAAATCTCTAAAATCCCTAATATACAATAAAAAACACAATTAAACCACAATAAACCCTAATAATCACTAAAACCCTAACAAACCCAACAAAACGCTACAAAAATCTCCATATAATAGCCTACAAAACCCTAAAACCCACTAAAAAACCCTAAAAAACCCTACTAACCCCAAAATAAATCGTAACAAACCCTAAAAACCCCAAATAAATCATAACAAATCCAGACAACACCAAATAGATCATAACAAATAGAACCAAACCATAACAAACCCCTAATAAACCCCAATAAACCCTAACAAATCGTAATATACCCTAATAAATCGTAATAATCCCAAATACATGTTACTAAACCCTAATAAATAAAATAAACCCTAATAAACCTAATAAATCCTAAATAACCCTAAAAAATGTTGATAAACCCTAGAAAATCTATTAATGACTACAAAGCTCAATAGAACCCTAATATACAATAAAAATTCTAATAAACTGTAACAAATCCTAAAGAACAGTAATAAACCCTAAAGAACCCTAATAAACCCTAAAGAACCATACTAAACTATAAAGAACACTAAAAACCCTAAAGAACCCAAAAAATTATAAAACACATTATATAAACCCTAAAACCCACTACAGTACCCAAAAAAACTGTAAAACACACTAAAAACCCTAACAACCCCTATCAATCCCAAAAAACAAATAAACCCATATAACCCCCTCAACCATTAAAAATCCACCAGATACCACAAAAAACCATAAACACCTGTGAACAACCCTTAAAAACCCTAAAAACACTACAAACCATATATAGCTATTAAATCCCTAAAAAGGGATTCAAATAGATACATAAAACCTAAAATCATTACATAAACCCTAAAAAATGCAACAAAAACCCTAAAAATGCAACATAAACCAGAAAACGCAACATAAACACAAAAAATGATACATAAACCCTAAAAGCACTACATAAACCCTATAACTGTAACATAATCCCTGAAAAACACAACATAAACCCTATAAAACGCAACATAAACATTAAAAATGCTACTTAAAACCTAAAAACACAATATAAACCCTAAAAACACTACATTAACACTAAAAACGTTACATAAACCCTAAAAATACAACATAAATGCTACATCACCCATAAAAATGCTACATAAACCCAAAAAACGCAACATAAACCCTAAAAAATGCAACATAAAACCGAAACCCTAAACACGCTGCATAAACCCAAAAAACGTTACAAAAACCCTAAAAATCATACATAAAACCTAAAACCACTAACTAAACCGTAAAAATGCTACATAAACACTAAAAATGCTACATAAATTCGAACAACACTACACAAACCCTAAAACATGCTACAAAAACCCTAAAGACGCTTCAAAACCCTCAAAAATATTAAACCCTAATATACCATAATATAAACAATTAAACCCACATAAACCCCTAGTAAACCCCTAAAGAACCACAGAAGCCACTAACAACGCTACATAAACCCTAACAATTGCAGCAAAAAATCAAAAAATGCTTCAAAACCCACAAAACACAACAAAACCCCCCAAACGCTAAAATAACCCTAACAAAGCATAAAAAATCTAAAGACACACATAAAACCCAAAAAACGCATAAAACCCCAAACAACTCAAAAAACCGTAACAAACCCTAAAAAACCTAACAAAACCTAACAAACCATAACAACCACTAATAACCCCTAAGAACCACTAATAAATGCAAATAACCCCTAAAACCCACTATTAAACCCTAAAAACCCAAATAAACACTAAGAAATCGTAATAACCTGTAATAAACCCTAACAAACTTTATTAGACCCTAATAAATTCTAACAAATCCCTAAAACCCCTAATATACAATAAAAAACACTATTAAACCATAATAAACCCTAATAATCACTAAAAACCCTAACAAACCCGACAAAACGCTACAAAAAGCTCCAAATAATAGCCTACAAAACCCTAAAACACACTAATAAACCCTAACAAACCCTAATAACCCCAAAATAAATCGTAACAAACCCTAACAACCCCAAATACATCGTAACAAATCCTAAAGATGCCAAATAAATCGTAACAAATTGAAACAAACCATATCAAACCCATAATAAACCGCAATAAACCCCAACAAAGCATAATAAACCTTAATAAATCGTAATAAACCCAAATACACGTTACTAAACCCTAATAAATAAAATAAACCCTAACAAACCCTAATAAATCCTAAATAACCCTAAAAAAGGTTGATAAACCCTAGAAAAAGCTATTAATGCCTTCAAAAGCCCAATAAAACCCTAATATACAATAAAAAAGGCTAATCAACTATAACAAATCCTAATGAACACTAATAAACCCCAAAGAACCCTACTAAACCATAAATAACCATATTAAACTCTAAAGAACACTAAAAAACCTTAAAGAACCCTGAAAAACTCTAAAACACATTATATAAACCCTAAAAACCGCTACAATACCCAAACAAACCCTAAAACACACTAAAAACCCTAACAACCCCTATCAATCCCCAAAAAACAAAATAACCCATAAAACCCCCCAAAAACCATTAAAAATCCATCAGATACTATAAAAAACATAAACACTCGTTAACAACCCTTAAAAACCCAACAAAACACTACAAACCATAAACAACCATTAAAACCCTAAAAAAGGCTTCAAATAGATATATAAACCCTAAAACGTTACATAAACCTTAAAAACAACAAAAACCCTAAAAACGCAACATAAACCAAAAAATGAAAAATAGACCCAAAAATAGCTACATAAACCCTAAAAGCATAACATAAACCCCATAACTCTTACATAAACCCTAAAAAACACATCCTAAACCCTAAATAATGCAACATAAACATTAAAAAACGCTACATAAAACCTACAAACAAAGTATAAACCCCAAAAACACTCAATGAACCCTAAAAACGTTATATAAACCCTAAAAAATTCAACATAAATGCTACATCATCCCTAAAAACTCTACATAAACCCAAAAAACGCAACATAAACCCTAAAAATGCTACATAAAACCTAAACCCTAAACACGCTACATAAACCATAAAACATTACATAAACCCTAAAAATGATACATAAATCTAAAACCGCTAACTAAACCCTAAAAATGCTACATAAACACTAAAAATGTTACATAAACTCTAACAACACTACACAAATCCTAAAAAATACTACAAAAACCATAAAGAGGCTTTAAAAACCTCAAAAATATTAAACCCTAATATACCATAATATAAAAAATTAAATCCTTATAAACCCTTAATAAACTGAAATAATCTCTAAAAACACCTTATAATCCATAAAATCATAAGAAACTCTACTCAACCCTAATAAAACCCCAAAAATACCTAATAAAACCTAATAAATGATAATAAAACCTAATAAAACCTAAAAACACATTAATAATGTCATGACCCATCCTCGGGGCCTGTGCCGTAACTACTCCAAGCCCGCCTTCCATAGGGCATGGGCTGGCGACTAGCACCAAAGGCGTAATTCCCGATTACTGGGAAGGAATTGCCTTTATAAAAGTAAACAAAACACCACAAAGTACAAGCGGAAGTAATACACTAAGTACAAAAGGAAGTGCTGGAAAGTAAATGGGCCAGAATACAAACCCAATCGAAAGTACAGCTACAACTGAACAAAAGTACAACAGAAAAAGACAAACAGCTGGAACAAAGGAAGCTGCTCATGGGTCGTCCTCCTCGGATCCTACCTGAAGGGTAGGTATAGATAGCGCAGCTCCTAGATCATCCACCACGGATCCTACCTGAAGGGTAGGTACAGATAGCGCAGCTCCTGGATCGTCCACCACGGATCCTACCTGAAGGGTAGGTATAGATTCCCTCCTTAGCACTCCACGTCTGATTGTTTGTCCGTCTGTCTCCTCTAGGTAACGACTCGTCGTGAGATCCACCTTCGGGTACCGTCCAGTCCTCGAACGCTCGGCCTTCGTCAGCGCTGTCCGTCGTCTCCATCCAACACAACGAGGTGCGGGCATAGCCCGTGCAGGGGTGAGTATAACGATACTCAGTAGGGACCCTGGGACCCTCATGGTCTCTCTAAATTCAACACGGATAACCACAAAGCAGAAACTCAACATATAACTCTTACTTAGGTATAAGCCCATAATTATACCTAAGTCATCTGTAACCCATCTCAATCATGAGGAAACACACAGGTTATGAAATCAATGGATAACCTCTACTTAGATATATGCCCATACATATACCTAAGTTATCAGGTGACCCATATCAATCATGAGGTAAACACCTAGGTCATAGACTCAGCTCAAACTAGGATTTTATTCATGATATCGAAACCGCGGCTGCTGGAGAACTCCTCCTCTGTTGAGTATAGTGGGCCTGCCGCTACAACCAAGCGCATCCCACTAACCTTGGACTGCTGAAGTACTCCACCTGTCGAGTATTATGGGCCTGTCGCTACAACCAAGTGCATCCCACCATGGGTCTGCCGCTACAACCAAGCGCACCCCCTCATAGCCTATAGAGGTAATCCTTCTGTCAAGTACAGCGAGTCTGCCGCTACAACCAAGCGCACCTCTGCCGTGGGTCTGCCGCTACAACCAAGCACACCCCACTGGGCTATCCGAAACACTCCGAGTCGATCAATCAGCAGTCATCAAGTCTCAGTCAGCTACTAGGTCTCTACACTCTGCTTTCTCATCTCCGGGAGGGTCCACTCCATGAGCTACTGGTTGATACTCTAAGTATCACGAGTCCCGCTAAGAAGTATCTCAAAGGACCGCCTCATCATAGGGGTATCAACAAAACAGACGTCGCGTCAATCGGGCGCCTAGTCTGTGAGTTATTAGCCTTTTCGTCCCAGGGGCCCGGTTGGTTTCTTGTGCGAACCAACTCGGCCGTATCTCAACTGTACCCCTAACTCTCATAGGGTATACTCATAGGGACTGTTTCTCAACGTGATCACCAACACTACTGACGGTTTGTCAAACGGACGTCCGGTCTGAAAGTTATCAGCTTTTCTGTTCCAGGGGCCCGGTTGGATTTCGGGTACAATACAACCCGGCCACTATCCAACAGAATCCAAAAGTCATGAGAAGTATGCCAAAAGTTTCGTCTCGTCAAGAGGAATCCAACAAAGTCAACGGAACATCAATCGGACGTCCGGAGCTTGAGATATAAGCGTTTCCGCTCCAAGGGCCCGGTTGGTTTCGGGTTCGAACCAACCCGACTGTACCCAAAGTTCTCCAAAACCTTGAGTGTAAAATGTCGAAACGACCGTCTCGATCCAAGGATCGCATCGCAACTAACAGTGCATTGATCGGAGGTCCGTAGCCCAAGATATGGGCAAAAGACCGTAAGAGGTCCGCGAATAGTGGGTCCGGGCCCGGTCCGACCCAGCCCGATACCCCATGGGTCGGACCGAACCGGGTTGACCCGACCCAAGTCCGAATCCGGCCCGCTTGGACGCGGCCCGGCCCGGCTGGCGCGGCCCGGCCTGGCGCGCTCGGACTGGCCAGCGTGGCTAGGCGGCACGGCCGTAATGACCGAGCGGAAGGGGTGCGGGGGGGGGGGGGGGGGGCGCTACCCCCAGCCTTTGTGAAACTGTGTCCCCCATGAGGGGGGCCGCTCCTGCTGGCCATCCGAAGGTTACGACCCCCGTCTCTTCTCGGAAGCCGGTCGGCCCGATCCGGCCAGCCGGTTGCTGCCGTCGGGGTCCCGCTCTCCTACTCCGGCGCCGGCGGCCGGAAGCCGGCCTTCGCTTCCTTCTCTGCCGCGGCCAAAGGCCGCGGCCTTGGTCCGACCGGCGCGATGTGACGGCGCCGCGCCCCTCCGTCGCAGCTCCGTTCCGGCCGCAGCCTCTTCTAAGTTCTCCGGCACGACGTGACGGTGTTTCGGCTTGTTTGATTACAACGGCGCGGCGCGAAGGCGCCACACTTCCTTGCCGCATGATCCCACGTGATGCGATGGCACCGCGCTGTCTCCGTTACAAACCACAACAAGGTCAACAATAGAATTAAGGGAGGAGGGTCGGCCGTGTTTGTGCTGTCCGGGCCCCTCCCGTTAATCGATATCAAGCGGCTAAGATTACGAAGAACGCTCGAATATTCACGAAAACAAAATCGAACCCCTACCTCGAGCGTTGTTGAATGAAGGCTCTTCGTGGAAGAAAGTTCTGCACACATTGACGGAGATCGTCCGAGGAGGAACGGTGTCTCCCTTCCTTTGACGCGGGAAGAAGGAACGAAGGAATGTGCGTCGGGTCGTCGATCTCCGAGGAAGGCGTCTCTCACCGTCGCCCGTCATCGGAGGTCGGCGTTCTTCGCTTTCTTCATCGAGGAAGAAGAACTTCAATACTTTGAGAAAATTCTCCCAAGCCCTCACATACAACGAACCCCTTAAAAAATAATACTTTTCTTATTTTATTAACACACATGCCAAACGTTTTTGAAATTCAAAATTGAATCAATCAATTAATTGAATTAATTGAGAAGTTTACACCGCCCAAATTAAAAGAGGCGTTTAATATCTTGTTAAACACAAGGGTTGACTTCATTTAAAGGGGGGGGGGGTGCGGGTGCATTACATAATTAAAGGAGGGGGTTGAAAAAGTTGGGCCTCGTGTGGGACCCACCCCACAAATATCCTACCTAGTGGAGTAGGATATAGTGGGTTCCACTTCAACCACTTAGCTTAGGCTAAACAACCTTAAATAAAATAAAAATTGGTCACACCATTTTTATTTTATTCCTTTACTTAACCGAAAAATTTAAAAACCACACCCAACCAAACGCAACTCCAAAAAAGGTGTTTCTAAGAAATTACTGGCGCTGCGATTCCATCGGTGTCCTCAGAATTTGATTCTGAGCACCGGTTCAAAAGTTAGTAAAACCCGCTCGTTCGTTCACTGAACATACCCGAGCTAAACTTTAGAAAATGATTTCGGGAACACCGGGCCTCAGAATCAGGTGCCGTCAGAAACTGCGTTCTCGTAAAATCCCAAAAAAAATTAAGAAAAAAAATTCCTTGAAATTTCCAGGTCTTTACATTACTCCCACCTCAAGGCTTTACGTACCCGTAAAGCATTAACAAAAACTAGGGATACAAAAGCGGTACTGAGCACACATCTGAGCCTTTCGCTCCCATGTGCTCACCTGGAGGTTCCCATGCTGCCAACAAAAGCACACAAGAGGAATCGACCATCCTCATAGGACCCGCTACTATAGATCCTCGATCTCCACTGGAATCTCCGTGCAAGTCATCCTGTCATCGACGTCCAACTCCCCGAGGTCGATGATGTGTGAAGGATCATGCACGTATCTCCTCAGCCGAGGTATGTGGATGATTTCATGCACCCGGTGCAACTGAGGTGGAAAGGTCAAGCGGTAAACCACCTCGCCTACCCTACTGAGGACCTTGAAGGGTCTGATGAAGTGCAAAGATAACTTTCCACCTTAGCCAAATCTCAGTAATTCCACGTCGAGGTGAGACCCGTAAGAAAACATGGTCACCATACTCGAACTATAGTGGTCTCTTCCTGTTGTCAGCATAAGGCTTCTTTTGGCTCTGAGCTATCTTAATCCGCTCTTGGATGACCTGGACCTTCTCTGCCATGGCCTGGACCATCTCTGGTCCCACAAGAGATGCTATGATTTCTTCTTTTTCGATAAAAGAAATCTGGTCTCATCCCCTGGATGAACCACATTCTTTGCCTAATACAGTCAATCCAGACATGAATGATATATTCATGCCATGGATGATGTCGTAAGACCTCGACGTTACTACCAAGAGATCCAACAGTCACTCTCACCTCTAAGGGTCGAGTCACACTGTAGGCATCAGCGTGAGATAACTGGGTCTCCTCCAGTAGGAATCTCGAAAGTGAGGGTCAATTCAACAGTTTAAACTGGAACCTCTTATTACACAAAAAGGAAGGAAGCAAACGTCACAAAGGTAAGTGTCTTTTTATTATTTCAGCTCATAGTACAAAGACACAAATGTAACAACAACATGGAACTATAAGTACAAATAACAAAAGGAAACCACTAGTTCCACTCCTGTCCACTTGCTTCCAGAGCTCCGTAGTCGTATGCTTCTGCTGCCTGAATCTGAGCTCTCCCATGTCCACTTGTTCCCTGCGGTCGGGGTGGACCTCCTGGTGGTGGTGGTGGAAACACCTCGAAGAATTGTCCACCTCCAGCTGCTCGGCCAGCTCCCCTCCCTCGGCCTTCTGCTCCTAGCGGTCCGCCTCGATCGAACCTCTGCCTCTGCCTGGGAGGTTCTTCATTTAACTGTTGGTCATCAGCATGGGGGGTCGGGCAGTCACGAGCCATGTGACCAACCCCACCGCAGGAGTAACACTGTCTACAAATGGTAAGTCGTTATCCACCTCGGGTGCCTCGCACACACGATCCTGTGTCATGCGGTCGACCACCTGTAGTTCTGGTCCTCTTGGACCTCTGTGTCATCTGTCTACTGCCTGCTTCAAGAAGACTCTGCCGCATGCCGGCTAGTGGTGGTTCCTGCTGCTGGAGACTGCTCAGCAAAGAAACTCTCCACTAAGAGGGCTCGCTCCAACACCCCTGTCTACGCCGGGATGCTGTGAGAAACAACAGAAGCTCTAATCTCTCGCCTAAGTCCCCGCTCGAAGGTTCGGGCCCTAAAGAACGGGTCCCGTACCATATCTGTGGCGTAGCGCGAGAGGTCTGTGAACCTCGCTGAGTACTGTGGCACCTTCATGCTACCCTGCTATAGATGCAGAAACTCCTGTATACACACCACTTGAAGGGTGGCGGGTACAAACTCTACCCAAAACAGGCTCTCGAAGTCTGCCCACAGAAGTGTCACCTCGTCATGCATCTGGAACATCAGGCTCCACCATCTGCCTACTGCTGCCTGAAGGAGGCTGGCAGCAAGGAACACCATGAAGTCTGCTGGCATCCCCACTAGCCTGAATACTCTCACTACAGCCTCCATCCAACCCTTAGCCGCCTACGGGTCCGTCTCTCCCCTGAACTTGGGTGGCCTCTGGCGCTGGAACTCGTGCAGTGCGCTCAAGCAACGTGCACCCTCTAATGTTGGGACTGGTGGCATCGGTGTCCCAACGGGTAGTAGTACCGCTGGTGCCTCAATTGGGATAGGGCCCTATACTGAGGCCATGTCGCTCGGTGGGCTGTCAGTACGTACAACTATTGGGGCTCTAGCTGGTCTTCCGCGGGGAGGCATCCTGAAAGAAACAAACATGACACGGTCAAACGATTTATACCTGGTGAGCTGACCTGGTTTGAGATGACTTTTAAAAACTTCTGGAAACACACACGCAATCAGTGTTTTCGTGCACAAAGTTTGAAATCAGTTTTCAGGGTCCTAGTGTATGGATACGTCAGCCGCCTGCTCCAACACTGGACTCCCTGAACTGAAAACCACACTCGGTACTCTTAACACTATCGCTTCACAGAAAGAAAATATCAGAGTTATAAGTTCTTCGGTAGAACCGACTCCTTTGATACCAATTTGTCACGACCCAAACTCAGGGCCCATTCCATGACTACCCCAAGCCCGCCTTCCATAGGCCAGGGGCTGGTGACTAGCACCAAAGGCGTAATTCCCGATAACTGGGAAGGCATTTCCTTTATAAAAGTAAACAAAACACCACAGAGTACAAGCGGAAGTAATAAACTAAGTACAAAAGGATGTGCTGGAAAGTAAATGGGACAGAACACAAACCCAATCGAAAGTACAACTACAAATGAACAAAAGTACAACAGAAAAATACAAACAGCTGGAAGAAAGGAAGCCGCTCCTGGGTCGTCCTCCTCAGATCCTACCTTAAGGGTAGGTACAGATAGTGCAACTCCTGGATCATCCGCCATGGATCCTACCTGAAGGGTAGGTACAGATAGCGCAACTCTTGGATCTTACACCACGGATCCTACCTTTAGGGTAGGTACAGATGCCCTCCTCAGCACTCCACGTCCGATCGTCCGTCCGTCTGTCTCCTCCGGGTACCGACTCGTCATGAGATCCACCTTCGAGTACCGTCCAGTCCTCGAACACTCGGCCTCCATCGGCGTTGTCTGTCGTCTGCATCCAACACAATGTGGTGTGGGAATAGCCCGTACAGGGGTGAGTATAACGGTACTTAGTAGGGACCCCGAGACCCTCAAGGTCTCTCTAAATTCAACAAGGATAACCACAAAGAAGAAACTCAAGCCATAACTCTTACTTAGGTATAAGCCCATACTTATACCTAAGTCATCTGTAACCCATCTCAATAATGAGGAAACACAAAGGTTATGAAATCAACGGATAACCTCTACTTAGATATATTCCCATACATATACCTAAGTTATCAAGTGACCCATCTCAATCATGAGGTAAACACCTAGGTCATAGACTCAGCTCAAACCAGGATTTTATTCACGATATCGAAACCACGGCTGCTGGAGAACTCCTCCTCTTTCGAGTACAGTGGGCCTGCCGCTACAACCAAGCGCGTCCCAGTAACCTTGGACTGCTGAAATACTCCACCTGTCAAGTACTGTGGGCCTGCCGCTGCAACCAAGCGCATCCCACCATGGGTCTGCCACTACAACCAAGCGCACCACCTCATAGCCTACAGAGGTATTCTTTCTGTCGAGTACCACGGGTCTGCGCTACAACCAAGCACACCTCCACCGTGGGTCTGCGGCTACAACCAAGCGCACCCCACTGGGCTATCTGAAACACTCCGAGTCGATCGATCAGCAGTCGTCAAGTCTCAGTCAGCTACTAGGTCTCTGCACTCTGCTAGCTCGTCTCTGGGAGGGTCCGCTCCATGATCTACTGGTCGATACTCCAATTATCACAAGTCCCAAGAAGAAGTATCTCAAAGTACCGCCTCGTCATAGGGGTCTCAACACAACAGACGGCGCGTCAATCGGGCGCGCGGTCTCTGAGTTATTAGCCTTTTCGTCCCAGGGGCCCGGTTGGTTTCATGTGCGAACCAACTCGGCTGTATCTCAACTATACCCAGAACTCTCATAGGGTATACTCATAGGGACCGTTTCTCAACGTGATCACCAACACCGCTGACGGTTCATCAAACGGACGTTCAGTATGAAAGTTATCAGCTTTTCCATTCCAGGGGCCCGGTTGGATTTTGGGTACAATCCAACCTGGCCACTATCGAACAGCATCCAAAACGTAGGCGAAGCATGCCAACAATTTCATCTCGTCATGAGTAATCCAACAAAGTCGACGTCACATAAATCGGACGTCCAGAGCTCGAGATATAAGCGTTTCTGCTCTAAGGGCCCAGTTGGTTTCAGGTTCGAACCAACACGGCCATACCCAAAGATCTCCAAAACCTTGAGTGTAAAATACTGAAACGACCGTCTCGATCCAAGGATCGCATCGCAACTGACGGTCCGTCGATCGGAGGTATGTAGCCCAAGATATGGGAAAAGACCGTAAGAGGTCCGCGGATAGGGGGTTCGGGCCCGGCCCGATACCCCATGGGTCGGCCCGAACCGGGTTGACCTGACCCGGGTCTGGGTCCGGCCCGCATGGGCGCGGCCCGTGCCAGCTGGCGCGGCCCGGCCCGGCCAGGCGGCTCGGCCGTAACGGCCGAGCGGAACGGGTGCGGGGGGGGGGGGGGGGGGGGCGCTGCCCCCCGCCTGTGTGAAACCGAGGCCCCGATGAAGGGGGCTGCTCCTGCTGGCCAGCCGGGGGTTACGACCCCCGGCTCTTCTCGGAAGCCGGCCGGCCCCGTCTGGCCGGCCGGTTTCTGCCGCTGGGGTCCCGCTCTCCTGATCTGATGCCGACGGTCGGAAGCCGGTTGCCGCTTCCTACTCCACCGCGGCCAAAGGCTGCGACCTTGGTCCGACCGACACGACACAACGGCGCCGCGCCCCTCCACCGCGGCTCCGCTCCGGCCGCGGCCTCTTCGACGTTCTCCAGCGCGGCGCGATGGTGTCGCGGCTCATTCGATTACAACGGCGCGACGCGAAGGCACCGCGCATCCTTGCGGCATGATCCCGCGCGGTGCGATGGCACCGCGCCTTCTCTGTTCGAAACCACAACAAGGTCAACAATAGAATTAAGGGAGGAGGGTCGGCCATGTTTGTGCGGTCCGGCCCCCTCCTGTTAATCGATATCAAGTAGCTATGATTACGCAGAATGCTCGAATATTCACGAAGATAAAATCAAACCCCTACCTCGAGCATAGTTGAACGAAGGCTCGTCGCTGAAGAAAGTTCCGCACACATTGACAGAGATCGTCCGAGGAGGAACGGTGTCTCCCTTCCTTTGACGCGGGAAGAAGGAATGAAGGAATGCACATCGGGTCGTCGATCTCCGAGGAAGGCGTCTCTCATCGTCGCCCGTTGTCGTAGGTCGGTGTTCTTCGCGTTCTTCTTCGAGGAAGAAGGACTTTAAGACTTTGGGCAAATTCTCCCAAGCCCTCACGCACAACAAACCCCTTAAAAAAAGACTTGTCTTATTTTATTAACACACAAGCCAAACGTTTTTGAAATTCAAAATTGAATCAATAAATTAATTTAATTAATTGAGAAGTTTAAACCGCCCAAATTAAAATAGGCATTTAATATCTAGTTAAATACAAGGGTTGAGTTCATTTAAAAGGGGGGGGGGGGTCCGGGTGCGTTACTTAATTAAAGGAGGGGGGTTGAAAAAGGTGGGGCTCGTGTGGGCCCCACCCCACAAATATCCTACCTAGTGGAGTAGGATATAGTGGGTTCCACTTCAACCACTTAGCTTAGTTTAAACAACCTTAAATAAAATAAAAAATTGGTCGCACCATTTTTATTTTATTCCTTTACTTAACCCAAAAATTTAATAACCACACCCAACCAAACTCAACTTCGTAAAATGTGTTTCTAAGCAATTACCGATGATGCGATTCCATCGATGTCCTCGGAATTCGATTCCGAGCACCGGTTCAAAAGTTAGGAAAACCAGCTCGTTCGTTCACTGAACGTACCCGAGCTAAACTTTGGAAAATGATTCTGGGCACACCGGGCCTCGGAATCAGGCGCTGTCAGAAACCACATTCTCATAAAATCCCAAAGAAAATTAAGAAAAAATGTTCCTTAAAATTTCTGGGTCTTTACAATGAAAACCTAAACAACCCTAACCAACCCTAATAGACACTAATAAACCCTAATAAACCCTAATAAACCCCCAAAAACTCCTAAAATCCCTAATAAACCATAAATAAATCCAAATCAACCTTACTCAACCTTGAAAAACCTTAACACACCGTAATAACCCCAAATAAAACCCTACAAAACCCTAATAAATAGACAAACGCTAGTATACCTTAAAAAATTCCTTGAAACCCTGGTAGACTCTAATATAACCTAATAAACCCTAAAAACGCTCACAAATAATAAAAAAATGATCAAAAACAATAA
Organism: Viscum album; assembly: GCA_963277665.1. Taxonomy (NCBI): domain Eukaryota; kingdom Viridiplantae; phylum Streptophyta; class Magnoliopsida; order Santalales; family Viscaceae; genus Viscum; species Viscum album. The sequence continues at coordinate 2,440,455 of OY728167.1, read as the reverse complement.
AAACGTGCTATATTACCTAAAAAGACCTAAAAACACTAATATAACCAAATAAAGACAAAAAACACTAATATACCTTAAAAATCCCTCGAAACCCTAATAAACCATGATAAACTCTAATATAACCAAATAAACCCTAAAACGATCACAAACAAAAACAAAATGCTCAAAAACAATAAAAACACGCTATATTATCTAAAATGACCTAACAAACACTAATATAACCTAATAAAACAAAAAAAACTAATAAACCCATATCAAACCATAATAAACCCTAAATAATCCCTAATAAACCATAATAAAAAAATTAAACCCTAATAAAACCCTAAAAATACCTTCTCACCCCTAATAAACCTTGACACACCATTACAAAAACTAATAAAACCCAAATAATCCCCAGTAAACAAAAAATGCAAACAAACCATTAAAAATCCTTAGAAACCCTAATAAACCATAATAAATTCAAACAAAAACTAATAAACTATTAAAAATGATCAAAACACTAAAAACACTCTAATAAAACCTAAAAAGTCATAACAACCCCTCATATATATTTACAAAAACTAAAAAACAGTCATATACCATAATAAAAATACTAATAAACCCTAGTAAAACCTAAAAATCCCAAACAAACCCTAATAAACTCTACTCATCCCTAATAAACCCTAATAAAATAGTAAATATACCGACTCAACCCTAATAAAACCCTAAAAATACATACTCAACCCTTATAAACCTTAACAAACAATAATAAACCATAATAAACCCCACTAAACCACAAAAAATCCAAATATACCATTAAAAAGCCCAAAAACCTCTAATAAATTCTAATAAAACCTAACAAAGCGTAAAAACACAAATAAACCATAATAAACACTACTAAATTCTAAAAACCCTAATATACCCTCTTAAAAATTAATAAACCATAATGAACTATAATAAACCCTAATAAATCCTAAACATACCCAAATATACCATAATATACCTTAATAAACCCAACTCAATCCTAATAAAACCCTAAAAATACCTAATAAACCCTAATAAACCTTGACACGCCATAATAAACCCTAATAAAACCCTAATAACCCCACCAAACCCTAAAAACGCTAATATACCATTAAAAACCCTAAAACCCTAACAAAACATAATAAATGTTAATAACACCTAAAAATCCTAAATAATGATAGTAAATCATAAAAATACCGCTGATAATAATAGTATTAATAACACACATGCATGTACATATGCATGTGCTTGGTTTAAATAATAAATCATAACACACGTGCATATGCATATGCATGCGCATTTGCATGTGAATGATAAAAAATAATAAATTATAAATAATAACGCATGTGAATTGCATGTGTATGTGCATGGGCATGTGAATGATAATAAATAGTAAATAATAACACACATCCAAGTGAATGTGCATGTGCATTGCATGTGCATGTGCATGTGCATGTGCATGGTAATAAACAATAAATAATAACAAAGTCCACATTAATGTGCATTTTCATGTGAATGATAATAAATAATTAATAATAAAACATGTGATAATAGAATAACGCAAGTGCATTGCTTGTGCACATTCATGAGAATAAATAATAATAACTCATGTGATAATAGAATAACGCAAGTGCAATGCATTTTCATGTGCATTGTAACACCCCAAAATGTTAAATGGTTAAATGACTAAATGATATGACTCAGGTAAATAAGGTACAACTTCCTTTTCTGGAGCCTACCTAATTAGAACTCCACAGTTAAGCGTGCTTGGTCTGGAGTAGTAATCTGGATGGGTGACCTTATGGGATGTTCCCACAGTGTGTGTGATTGAGGAAAAAACACACTGGAAAGGACATGTGTTGGCCTGTGGGGATTGTCATTGGTTAGATGACCCATTCGGGCATGTGGGTAGACCCTAGGGTGGGCCCCACGTGTCTGTGGGGAAACTGGTGGTCCTAGTGGGCCAGGACCCAACGACCCTGTTAAGGTGGGGTGGTTGTGCTGTAACTGGGACCCAGTTGTTACATGCATGGTAATACTAGAAAATCTCAGTCAGAGGAAAAGACTCTGACCATTTATTAAGAAAGAAAAAGAACATCGTACAAGCAAAACAAGCAATAAAAACCAGTTACATGTCAAAAAATTCATACCCCTCTCCATACCCATGATATATGACTTCCCCCGCAGTAGTTGATTCCCACTCAGAGCTGTTATAGTGCTTCAAGATCTTCGCATACTTCCATCTGCGATTCAACTTCTCTATGGATAACAACCCCTTAGAGGATTACCTGACAGAGGATATAGTTGACACCGGCGTTGGCAAGTAAGAATAAAACTTCCTTGTTCTTCTTTTAAGAGGGGGATTTCCCTCATTTCCAGATTTTTTCTTCCCATCCTTGACAACATCACTAAAGGAAGGTCTGGCCAAATCACAAATATTTTCTTTGTCATTGTCGGAGACATCCACCCATTTCCCAGGAATTTCTATTTCTTGAAAATCATCGAGCAGGGGCCGGCTCTGCTCATAATTCCCATTGATATCAATCATAGCCAAACATCATGGAGATTCCACAAAAACATTACCAACATCTAGCTCCTTCCTCAAAACATCCTCTTTGGAAAACTGCATGATGTGGCCATATTTCATTTTAGGACACCCATTCATCTCATCCTGAACCAATTCCTGAAAGTCATTGCAAGTATCAACTATGATCTGTAGACCACAATCAGAAGTCAACTACAACTGAGAATCCTTACTAGATGAACAAATAGGGGGTGCAGTTTTCCCATCAACTAAACTCCACGCCAGCTCTCCCACCTTGTGCTCAACCTCACCAGCTTTGTTCATACCACAATCATCACTCTCTACATCATCCTGACTAGCAGGATTATCCCTTGAATTATCAGGTGTTCCCAGTTCTCCCCCATTTTCATAATTAAAACCTACCCGCAGATGGAGGGGCATTTCTACAGGAGGTGAATCAAGAAATAGCCCAACAACTAAGCACAATGATGGATCCTCTCCCTTCTGTTCATCATTCCCGGCTTTGATCAGCACACTTTCACCCCTTCCTACAGCAGAATGACCAACAAGGTTCTTAGCATGCTGCAACATCTCCCCTGCAGAAGCATGCGCTCCCAGCTTGCCTCCAATTCCAGAACCAGGGCCAACCTCATCTTTTTCGATCTGATCCACACCATTATTCAGAGAGAGACCATGCTTCAATATATCACACACCACAACAACAGGAGGATTGAGTGAAGCCTGTGTCTACCTCCCCATAGATGCCTCATCCAAACGAACATCATTGCCATGCTTAGATGCATGAGGACCCAAATGTCCATGACCAGATACCCCACTAGGCCTCTTCATCGAAGCAGTCGACCTCCTACTTCTAGCTCCATGATGACAGTGACCATCCAAGTGACCCAAGCGACAACAGTTCGAGCAGTAATCAACCAAATTTTCAAACACAACTGCTTACCTCCATGGGAACTCCTCACCGACAGCAATCCAAATCCAGTCGACGGGGGGCTTCGAGGAATCCACCACAACACAAAAACGAGGGTTCACTGGATGAATCATAGAGGATGTGCAAGCATCCAAGCATAGGAAGAGGCCGACCAGATTCCCTATCATACAAATTATCGAAGGATTTTGAAAAGGTAAGGGAAGATTAGGCAGACTTACCCAGGTCGCTACTGAAGGAGGATCCCGATTCATGCAGTGATCGAATGACCATCGGAGAAGGAAAAATTTGCATCTGTTGCATCAGCGGGGATCTTTGGACCAGGCACTGATTAAGTCTTCCTCCGAGCCAAATCGAATCATCAGGTGACGATTATAAAGGATCCCTACAACCGCATGTTCCTTTATATCCCAATCACTAAATACAAAGCGATCAGATTCATCAATGGAAGGAATTCGAAGAGAAAAACGAGAAACCAGTGTCAAATCTAGGAACATCGATTCCGCAAAGAATTTCGATGAATAAATCGGAAGCTGAGGGGCCCCATGATGGAGATCTAGAACATTCGGACTTAGTGAAATCGATGGAAAGTCCTGAAGGAAATTAGGGTTTGAAAAAGGGACAAACGCCACCCGTGATGCCAAGGGCGGTGGAGCCAAAGAGACATCCCCCATCCCTCTACCAGGAAGGGGGGGAATCATCATCAGGCATCACCTAGGGTTTCATCGTCAGGATGAAGAAGGAGCTCATGTTCTTCTCTTTGAAATAGTCGAAAGAAGTAGTAAGTATTGATAATGATGTCACATGCATGGTAAAAAATAATATATAATAACACACGTGTATGTGTATTTACATGCAATGGTAATGATAATGACGCAATCATGTGCATGATAATAAATAATAAATAACAATGCACATGTGTGTGAATTTACATGTAATGATAATGATAATTACGCATACACTTGCATGATAATAAATAATAAATAACAACGCACGTGCATGTGCATTTTTATTTGTTGATACAAACAATAATAATAATATTAATATTAATAGAATAACCCAAGTGCATTGCATGTGCACGTGCATAGTAGTCAGATGAGTGAGGACATGTGTTGGCATGTGGGGATTGTTATTAGTCAGATGACCCGTTCGGGAATGTTGGTGGACCCTAGGGTGGGCCGCACGTGTCTGTCGGGTAACTGGTGGTATCTAGTGGGCCAGGACCCGACGACCAGGTTAAGCCGGGGTGGTTGTGTTGTAACCAGGACCCAATTGTTACATTCATGATAATAAATAATAAAAAGTAATGCATGTGTATGCACATTTACATGTAATGATAATGATAATGACACATGCACGTGCTTGTTAATAAATAATAAATAACAACGCATGCACATGTGCATTTGTTACATGGAATTCAGATGAGTGAGGATATGTGTTGGCCTGTGGGGACTGTCATTAGTCAGATGACCCGTTCGGGCATGGGGGTGGGCCCCATGTGTCTGTGGGGTAACTGGTGGTACCTAGTGAGCCAGGACCCGACTGCCTTGTTAAGGCAAGGTGGTTGTGTTGTCACTGGGACCCAGTAGTTACATGAATGGTAATAAATAATATATAATAACATACGTGTATGTTCTTTTACATGTAATGATAATGATAATGATGCATGCACATGAATGATAATAAATAATAAATAACAACTCACGTGCATGTGCATTTGTATTAGATGATACAAACAACAACAAAAACAACAACAACAACAACAATAACAATAGAATAACCCAAGTGCATTGCCTGTGCACGTGCATAGTAGTAAATAATAAATAAATAATAGTAAATAAGAATGCAAATCCATGTGCATGTGCATTATATTTGATAATAATATTAATAATACTAATTGTAATAATAATAATAATAGCGCATGCACGTGCATGGTAATAAATAATAAATAAAAACACACATGCAGGTGGAGTTTCGTGTGGTAATGATAATAATAATGATAATAATAATAATAATAATAACTGTGATAATAATTATAATAATAATAAAATAATAATACAAGTGCATTGCATTTTCACGTGCATGGTAATAAATAAAAAATCATAACACATGTGTATCTGCATTTGCATGTGATTATGACAATAATAACAGTAGTAGTAGTAGTAGTGATAATAGTAGTAGTACCAATGCATGTGATAATAGAATATTTCATGTGCATTATGTGTGCACGTGCATGGTAATAAATAATAACGAATGTGCATTTCATTTGCATGCGATGATGATGATGATGATAATAATAATAATATTATTATTATTAATAACAACTCATGTGATAATAGAATAATGCACGTGTAGTGAATGTGCGTGTTTATGTATTTGCATGTGCATTTTCATGTGCATTTGAATGTGCATTTGCATGTGATGATAATAACAATAACAACAACAACAACAACAACCACAATAATAATAACAACAATAAGAATAACAATGTATGTGATAATAAAATAATGTGTGTGCATTGCATGTGCCCATTCATGGTAATAAAAAATAAATAATAATGCACGTGCATGTGCATGTGCATGTGCATGTGCATGAGATGATAATAATAATAATAATAATTACAGTAATAATAAAAATAATAACAACAACAACAATGCATGTGATAATGGAATAACGCACGTGCGTTACATGTGCAGTGCATGATAATAAATAATAACTCATTGTGCACGTGATGATTATAATAACAATAATAGTAATATTAATAATAACCGCACATGTGATAATAGAATAACACACATGTATTGAATGTGTGCATCTATGGTAATAAATAATAACGCATGTGCATTTTTATTTGCATTTTCATGTGATGATAATAATAATAATAATAATAATAGTAATAACAATAATTATTATTATAATAATGATAATGATAATAATGATAATGACAATAATGACAATAATAATGTGTGTGATAATAGAATAACACACGTCCTATCGAACCCTAACAAAACATAACAAACCTTAACAACCACTAATAACCCCTAAGATCCACTAATAATCCAAAATAACACCTGAAACCCATTATTAAACCCTAAAACCCTAATAAACACTAATAAATTATAATAACCTGTAATAAATCCTAAAAACCCTATTATACTCTAATAAATGCTACAAAAGCCGTAAAACCCCTAATATACAATAAAAAACACTATTGAATCATAATAAATCATAATAATCACTAAAAACCCTAACAAACCTAACAAAACAATACAAAACCCGCCAAATAATAGCCTACAAAACCCTACAACCCGCTAATAAACCTTAACAAACCCTATTAACCCCATAATAAATCGTAACAAACCCTAACAACCCCAAATAAATCATAACAAATCCAAACAATTCCAAATAAATCGTAACAAACTGAAACAAACCATAACAAACCCCTAATAAACCACAATAAACACTAAAAAATCATAATAAACCCTAATAAATCATAATAAACCCAAATACTGATTAATAAACCCTAATAAATAATATAAACTCTAATAAACCCTAATAAATCCGAAATAACCCTAAAAAAGGTTGATAAAACCTAGAAAAAGCTATTAATGCCTACAAAAGCCTAATAAAAACCCAATATACCATAAAAACACTAATAAACCATAAAAAATCCTAAAGAACACTAATAAACCCTAAAGAATCCTAATAAACCCTAAAGAACCATAAAAACTCTAAAGAACACTGAAAAACCCTAAAGAACCCAAAAAATGCTAAAACACATTACATAAACCATAAAAACCGCTTCAATACCCAAAAAACCCTAAAACACACTAAAAATACTATCAACGCCTATCAATCCCGAAAAAACAAATAAACCCTTAAAAACCCCCAAAAAACCATTGAAAACCCATCAAATACCATAAAAACCATAAACACCTGTTAACAACCCTTAAAACCCCTAAAAACCACAAAAAACCATAAACAACAATTAAAACCCTAAAAAAGGCAACAAATAGATACATAAACCCAAAAAACATTACATAAACCCTAAAAATGCAACATAAACCCTAAAAATGCAACATAATCAAAAAACGCAACATAAACCCCAAAGACGCTACATAAACCCAAAAAGCACTAAATAAACCCAAAAACCGTAACATAAACCCTTAACAACAAAACATAAACATTAAAAATGCTACATAAAACCTAAAAACACAACATAAACCCTAAAAACACTACATGAACCATAGAAATGTTACATAAACGCTAAACAATGCAACATAAATGCTACATCACCTATAAAAATGCTACATAAACCCAGAAAATGCAACATAAACCCTAAAAAATGCTACATAAAACCAAAACCCTAAACACACTAAATAAACCCTAAAAATGCTACATAAACCGTAAAAACATGCCACATAAAACCTAAAACTGCTAACTAAACCCTAAAAGTGCTACATAGACACTAGAAATGCTACCTAAATTCAAACAACGCTACACAAACTCTAAAAAATGCTACAAAAACCCTAAAGATGCTTCAAAACCATCAAAAATATTAAACCCTAATATACCATAATATAAAACATTAAACACTAATAAACCCATAATAAACTCTAATAATCCCTAAAAACACCCTATACTCCCTAAAAACCCTAATATACACTACTCAACCCTAATAAAACCCCAAAAATACCTAATAAACCCTAATAAATGACAATAAAACCTAATAAACCCTAACAACACGTTAAGAAAACCTAAACAACCATAACCAACCCTAATAAACACTAATAAACACTAATAAACAGTAATAAATCCCAAAAAACCCTAAAAATCCCTAATAAACCATAAATAAATCCAAATAAACCCCACTCAACCCTAACAAATCTTAACCCACCATAATGACCCCTAATAAAACACTACAAAACCCTAATAATGAAAAAAATGCTAGTATACCTTAAAAATCCATAGAAACCCTAACAAACTCTAATATAACCTAATAAACCCAAAAATTCCTCAAAAACAATAAAAAAATGATCACAAACAACAAAAACATGATATATTACTTAAAAAGACCTAAAAACACAAATATAACCTAATAATGAAAAAACGCTAATATACCTTAAAAATCCCCAGAAAGCATGATAAACCACAATAAACACTAATATAACCTAAGAAACCCTAAAAACCCTCACAAACAAAAACAAAACACTCACAAACAATAAAAATGCTATATTATCTAAAAAGACTTAACAAACACTAATATAACCTAATAAAACAATAAAAACTAATAAACCCCTACCAAACCCTAATAAACCCTAAAAATCCTTAATAAACCCTAATAAAAACTAATAAAACTCAATAAAACCATAATAAAACCCTAAAAATACCTTCTCAGCCCTAATAAACCATGATACACCATAATAAAACCTAATAAAACCGAACAAAACCCCAATAAACAAAAACAAATTCAAACAAACCATTAAAAATACCTAGAAACCCTAATAAACCATAATAAATTCTAATAAAACATTATAAACCATAAAAAATGCCCAAAAACACTAAAAACACGCTAATAAAACCTAAAAAGTAATAACAATCCCTCATATATATTAACAAAAACTAGAAAACACTCATATACCCTAATAAAAACACTAACAAACCCTAGTAAGCCCTAAAAATCTCTAACAACCCCTAATAAACACTACCCAACCCTAATAAACCCCAATAAAACCCTGAAGATAGCTACTCAACCCTGATAATACCCTAAAAACACCTAGTCAGCCCTAATAAACCTTAACACAATATAATAAACCATAATAAACCCTACTAAACCCTAAAAAAGAAAATATACCATTAAAAAGCCCTAAAACTCCTAATAAACGCTAATACAACCAAACAAAGCTTAAAAGCACTAATAAACCCTAATAAAAACTACTAAACCCTAAAAATCCTAATAAACCCTATTAAAAATTAATAAACCTTAATGAACGATAATAAACCCTAATAAATCCGAAACATACCCAAATATATCATAATATACCATAATATACCCTAATAAACCCAACTCAGTCCTAATAAAACCCTAAAAAGACCTAATAAACCTTAACACACCATAATAAACCCTAATAAAATTCTAATAACCCCCACAAAACCCTAAAAACATTAATATACCATTAAAAACCCTAAAAACCTAACAAACCATAATAAATGTTAATAACACCTAAAAATTCTACAAAATGATACTAAATCCTAAAAATACCTCTAATAATATTATTATTAATAATGCATGGGCATGGATTAAATAATAAATCATAACGCTCGTGCATCTGCATATGCCTATGAATTTTCATGTGAATGTGTAATAAATAATAAATTATAAATAATAACGCATGTGAATTACATGTGTATGTGCATGTGCATGTGAATGATAATAAATAATAATTAATAACACACATCCAATTGCATGTGCATGTGCATGTGCTGTTCATGGTAATAAACAATAAATAATAACCAAGTCCACTTGAATGTGCATTTTCATGTGAATGATACTAAATAATAAATAATAACACATGTGATAATAGAAAAATGCACATGCATTGTGTGTGCTCGTGCATGAGAAAAAAAAAATAACTCATGTGATAATAGAATAACGCAAGTGCATTGCATTTGCCTGTGCATGATAATAAATAATATATAATAACGCATGTGCATGTGCATTTACATGTAATGATACCGATAATGACGCATGCACGTTCATTGTAATAAATAATAAATAATGACGCACGTACATGTGCATTTGAATTGGATAATACAAAAAACAACAACAACAACAAAAACAACAACAACAACAATAATAATAATAATAGAATAATGCAGGTGCATTTATTGTGCATATGCATAGTATCAAATAATAAATAAATAATAATAAATAAGAACGCCCATGCATGTGCATGTGTATTTACATTTGATGATAATATTAATAATACTAATTGTAATAATAAAAATAATAACACATGCACATGCATGGTAATAAATAATAAATAATAGCAGACATTCATGTGCATTTGCATGTGATATTGATAATAATAATGATAATGATAATAATTGTAATAATAATAATAATAATTGTGATAATAATAATAATAATAATAATAAAAGAATAATACAAGTTCATTATGTATGCATGTGCATGGTAATAAATAATAAATAATAATGCACGTGCATCTACATTTGCATGTGATAATAGTAATAATAACAGTAGTAGTAATAATAGTTGTAGTGGTGGTGATAATAGTAGTAGTACCAATGCATGTGATAATAGAATATCGCGTGTGCATTATGTGTGCATGTGCATTGGTAATAAATAATGAGGCTCGTGCATTGCATTTTCATATGATGATGATGATAATGAAAATATTATTATTATTAATAATATTAATAATAACAACGCATGTGGTAATAAAATAACACACGTGCATTGATACTGCGTGTATGTGCATTTGTGTGTGCATTTGCATGTGATGATAATTACAATAACAATAACAACAACAACAACAAAAACAACCACAATAATAATAATAACAATAATAATTACAACACATGTGATAATAAAATAGCATGTGTGAATTTCATGTGCACGTGGATGGTAATAAAAATATAATAATAACGCACATTCATGTGCATGTGCATGTGGATGAGATGATGATAATAATAATAGTAATAGTAATAATAAGTTATAGTTTGAAAAAACAGCAGACATGACAGAAATGCCAGAAATGGGGTCTCGAAAAACCTAACAAATCAGAGAGTCATTGAAAAAAGAATAACTTCTTCTCTGTGTGTCCATTTCCACTCTGTGAATATTCAAACTGAATCTAATGGAACGAACTATGATAAAAACAGGTGTCAGAGGCTGAACAGACACATAGATCAGAAGTTATAACCATTTCAAAAAAAACCGACACGGATCTGTACATGGAAATGGAGTTTTGGAGGCCTTCAAATGGGTTTATGGGATTTTAGGGTCTCAAACATGACTTCAATTTTGTTAAAGTCATCCTTCAGCATATATCTCTTCACTACGTTTGATTTTATATGTTCTAGAGCTCAAATGGACAACCAGAGTGAAAGTTATGTCCGTTTGAAGATAGACTTTTTTTAAAGTGGTATAACTAATATATCATATATTTCATTGATCTTCTCATATTTTCTACTAAACTTGGTCCTCACTCATCTCACAAGCTTCGATTTTACTATTCCCAGTGCTCAAATGGACACCCTAAGGAGAAGTTATTCCTATTTTAGTGAGTTGGGGTTTCTTAGGTTTTTAGGCGCTAGGAGAGATGCTCATTTTAAAACGACAATAACTTCTGCTATGTGTGTTCATTTTCACTCTATCACATATCAAATCAAATATTGTAAAACGATACACACTATAGTAACCACTAGAACCCCTTCTGGAATTCTTCCACCCCCAAAAAGACCCAAAATCCCATTGGATGGTCAAAAGAGTGGCTTCTGTTGTCCATTTTGCAATAACTTCTTCTATGGGTGTCAGTTTTTCCTATACCACATATCAAATCAAAGCGTGCGACTAGACCTACACTGTTATAATCATTGAGGCACCTTCCCACATCCTTGAAGGCCCAAAATGGTACATAACCCCTCCAAAAGACCATAACTTCTACTCTGGGAGTCCGTTTTGCCTCTACCATATATCAAATCGAAGATTTCGACTAGATCTACACATATATGACCAATACGAACACCTTATCACGTTCTTAAATTCCCAAAAGGTCCTTATGTCCTCCATATGACCATAACTTCTACTCTGGGAGTCTGTTTCACCTCTACCACATATCAAATTGAAACCTGCGACTAACTATACACATCTATGACAACCATGAACAACTAAATAACCCTAACAAACCATAAATAACCCCATAAACACTAAAACTCATTCAAAACCATTCAAAACCCTAACAAACCCCAAAAAACCCTAACAAACACTAACAAAACCTAACAAACCCTTACAAACCCCAACAAACCCCAAAACCCTAAAAAAACATAACAAACCATAACAAACCCTAACAAGCCCTAACAAACCACAAAAAATAATATGAAACCCCAATAAACCCAAAAAACCCTGAAGAAGCCCTAAAACCCCTAAGAAATCATAAGAAACCCTAACAAAAAGCTAAAAACCCTAACAAATCCCTAAGAAAATCTAAGAAACACTAACACACCATTAGAACCCCAAACACGCCATTAGAAACCCAAACACACCCTTGGAAACCCAAACACATGCTTAGAAACCCTTGCACACAACCTTAGAAACTCTTAGAAACCATAACACACCCTTAGAAACCCTAACCCACCCATAAAAACCCTAGCCCACCCTTAGAGACCCTAACACACCCTTAGAAACCCTAACAAACCCTTAGACACTCTAAATCACTCTAATAAGAAATTATAAATCCTAACAAACCCTAACAACCAATAATAAACCATAACAAACCCCAATAAACCCTAAATACCACTACTAAACCCTAATAAACATTAATCAATCATAATAAACCCTAAAAACCCTATTAGACCCCAATAAAAGCTAAAAAATACCTAAAAACCCAAATATACAACAAAAATGCTATTAAACCAGTCAAAACACTAATATTCACAAAAAAACCCTAACAAACCCGGAAAAACCTGACAAAACCCTAAAAAACCCAAAAAACCCAAAAAACCCTAAAAAACCATCCAAAACCCTAAAAACCCTAAAAAAATCCTAGAAACCCTAAAAAACCCTAAAACCCCTAAAAACATGAAAAAACTGAAAAAAAAAACTCAAAAACAAACCTAAAAATCTCTAAAAACCACAAAAAAACTTATAAAATGCTAAAAACCCTAGAAACCCCTCAAAATGTTAAAACCCCTAAAAAGACTAAAAATGCCTAACAAAAACCTAACCAACCCTATGAAACCCTTAAAAACCCTAAAACCATTCTATCAAACCCTAAAATCCTCAAAAATCCTAATACACCATAAAGAACACTAAAGAACCCTAAAAATCCTAAAGAACCCCTAAAGCCACTAACAACGCTACATAAGCCCTAATAATTGCTACAAAAAACTGAAAAAATTCTTCAAAACCCACAAAAGGAAAAATCACTCCAAAAAATGCTAAAATAACCCTAACAAAGAATAAAAAATCAAAACACACCCATAAAACCCAAAAAAAATTGCATAAAACCCCGAACAACTCAAACAAACCGTAACAAAACCTAAAAACCCCAACAAAACCTAACAAACCCTAACACCCACTAATAACCCCTAAGAACCACTAAAAAACCCTAATAACCCCAAAACCCACTATTAAACCCTAAAAACCCCAATAAACAGAAATAATTCATAATAACCTGTAATAAACCCTAACAAACTCAATTAGACCCTAATAAATGCTACAAAATCCCTAAAACCCCTAATATACAATAAAAACACTATTAAACCATAATAAACTCTAATAATCACTAAAAACCCTAATAAACCCGAAAAAACGCTACAAAAAGCTCCAATAATAGGCTACAAAACCCTATAACCCACTAATAAACCCTAACAAATCCTAATAACCCCAAAATATGTCGTAACAAAACCTAAAAAACCCAAATAAATAAAAAAAAATCTAACAATGCCAAATAAATCATAACAAAGTGAATGAAACCATAATAAACCCCTAATAAAGCACAATAAACCCTAACAAATCATAATAAACCCTAATAAATTGTAATAAACCTAAATAAATGTTACTAAACCCTAATAAATAAAAGAAACCCTAATAAACCATAATTAATCCTAAACAACCAAAAAAATGGTCAATAAACCCTAGAAAAAAGCTATTGATGCCTACAAAATATCAATAAAACCCTAATATACAATAAAAAATGCTAATAAACTGTAAAAAATCCTAAATTACACAAATAAACCCTAAAGAACCCTAATAAACCCTAAAGAACCACATTAAACTATAAAGAACACTAAAAACCCTAAAGAACCAAAAAACCCCAAAACACATTATATAAACCCTAAAAACCACTAAAATACCCAAACAAACACTAAAATACACTAAAAATCTCTAACAACCCCTATCAATCCCAAAAAAACAAATAAACCCATAACCCCCCAAAAAAACCATTAATGAGTCATCAGATACCATAAAAAACCATAAACACTCGTTAACAACCCTTAAAAACCCAAAAAAACTACAAACCATAAACAACAATTAAAACCCTAAAAAATGCTTCAAATAGATACATTAACCCTAAAAACGTTACATGAACTCTTAAAAATGCTACAAAAATCCTAGAATTCAACATAAACCAAAAAACGCAACATAAACCCCAAAAATGATACATAAACCCTAAAAGTACTACATAAACCCTAGAACTGTAACATAAGCCCTAAAAACACAACATAAAACCTATAAAACGCAACATAAACATTACAAAATGCTACATAAAACCTAAAAACACAATATAAACCCTAAAAACACTACATGAACCCTAAAAACATAACATAAACCCTAAAAAATGCAACATAAATGCTACCTCACCCCTAAAAATGCTACATTACCCAAGAAAACGCAACATAAACCCTAAGAAATGCTACATAAAACCTAAACCCTAAACAAGCTACATAAACCATAAAAATGTTACATAAACCCTAAAAAAGATACATAAAATCTAAAACGGCTAACTAAATCATAAAAAATCTACATAAACACTAATGATTCAACATAATCACTAAAAACGCTACAGAAACCCTAAAAATTGCTACAAAACCCTAAATACACTTTAAAACTCTCCAAAATATTAAACCACAATAAAATGTAATATAAAAAATTAAACCCTAATTAACCCCTAATTAACTATAACAATCCCTAAAAACACGTTATAATCCCTAAAAACCCAAAGAAACTCTACTCAACCCTAATAAAACCCCAAAAATATCTAATAAACCCAAACGAATTATAATAAAACCAAATAAACCCTAAAAACATGTCAAGAAAACCTAAACAACCCTTACCAACCCTAATAAGAACTAATAAACACTAGTAAACCCTAATAAAACCCAAAAAATCCTTAAACAATCCCTAATAAACCATAAATAAATCCAAATAAACCATAATCAACCCTAACAAACCTTAGCACACCATAATAACACCTAATAAAACCCTACAAAACCCCAATAAAGAAAAAATGATAGTATACCTTAAAAAATCCATAGAAACCCTCATAAACTCTAATATAACCTAATAAACCATAAAAACACTCACAAAGAATAAAAAAATGATCACAAAAAAATTAAAACACGCAATATTACCTAAATATACCTAAAAACACTAATATAACCTAATAAATACAAAAAGGCTAATATACCTTAAAAACCCATTGAAACCCTAATAAACTATAATAATCTCTAATATAACATATGATACCCTAAAAACACTCACAAATAAAAACAAAATGCTCACAAACAATAAAAACACGTTATATTATCTAAAAAGTCCTAACAAACACTAATATAACCTAATAAAACAAAAAATAATAATAATAAACCCTTAACAGACCCTAATAAACCCTTAAAATCCGTAATAAATCCTAATAAAAATTAATAAACCCTAATAAAACCATAATAAAACACTAAAAATACCTTCTCAACCCTAATAAACCTTGACACACCATAAAAAACCTAATAAAACCCAACTAAACCCCAATAAACAAAAGAAAAACACAAACAAAACATTAAAAATCCCTAGAAACCGTAATAAAACATAATAAATTCATATAAAAGAAAATAAACCTTTAAAAATGCTCACAAACACTAAAAAAACGCTAATAAAATCTAAAAAGTCATAACAAACCCTCGTATATATTAACAAAAACTAAAAAACACTAACAAACCCTAGTAAACCTTAAAAATCCCTGACAAACCCTAATAAACCGTACTCAACCCTAATAAACCCTTATAAAACCTTAAAGATACTTACTCAACCCTAATAAAACCCTAAAAATACATACTCAACCATAATAAACCTTAACATAAAATCATAAACCATAATAAACTCCACTAAACCATAAAAACGCAAATATAACATTAAAAAGCACTAAGACCCCTAATAAATGCTAATAAAACATCATAAAGTTTAAAAGTGATAATAAACCCGAATAAACAGTACTAATCACTAAAAAACACTAATATACACTCTTAAAAATTAATAAACCATAATGGACCATAATAAACCCTAATAAATCCTAAACATACACAAATATACCATAATATACCATAATATACCATAAAAAAACCCAACTCAATCCAAATAAAACCCTAAAAATTCCTAATAAACCTTGACACACCATAATAAACCCTAATAAAATCCTAATAACCCCCACCAAACCCTATGAAATGCTAATATACCATTAAAAAACCCTAAAACCCCAACAAAACATAATAAATGTTAATAACACCTAAAAAATCCTAAAAAATGATAGTAAACCCTGAAAATACCTCTAATAATAATAGTAGTAATAACGCACGTGCAAGTGCATATTCATGGGAATGGTTTAAATAATAAATTATAACGCACGTTCATGTGCATATGCCTACGCATTTGCTTGTGAATGATAAAAAATAATAAATTATAAATAATAACTCTTGTGAATTTCATGTGTATGTGCATGTGCATGTGAATGATAATAAATAATAAATAATTACACACAGAAAAGTGCATGTTCATGTGCATGTGCATGTGCATGGTAATAAACAATATATAATAACCATGACCACATGAATGTGCATTTGCATGAGAATGATAGTAAATAATAAATAAAAAACACATGTGATAATAGAATAATGCACGTGCATTGCATGTGCACGTGCATTAGAATAAATAATAACAACACGTGTGATAATAGAATAATGCAAGTGCATTGCATTTTCATGTTCATAATAATAAATAATATATAACAATGCACTTGCATGTGCATTTACATGTAATGATAATGATAATGAGGCATGCACGTGCATGGTAATAAATAATAAATAACAATGCATGTGCATGTGCATTTGTATTTAATGATACAAATAAAAACAACAAGAATAATAATAATAACAACAACAAAAATAATAATAATAAAATTACGCAAGTTCATTTCAAGTGCACGTTCATAGTAGTAAATAATAAATAAATAATAATAAATAAAAACACACATGCATCTGCATGTGCCTTTACATTTGATGATAATATTAATAATAATAATAATAACAATAATGCATGTTCGTGCACGATAATAAATAATAAATAACAACACACATGCATGTGGATTTACATGTGATAATGATAATAATAGTGATAATAATAATAATAATAATAATAATAATAATAATAATAACTTTGATAATAATAATAATAATAATAATAATAACAATAAAAGAATAATACAAGGGTATTGCATATGCACGTGCATGGTAATAAATAAAAAATAATAACGCATGTGCATATACATTTGCATGTGATGATAATAATAATAACAGTAGTAGTAATAGTAGTAGTGGTGGTGATAATAGTAGTAGTACTAATGCCAATGATAATAAAATATTGCATGTGTATTACATGTGCATGTGTATGGTAATAAATAATAACTCTCGTGCATTGCATTTTCATGTGATGATGATGATGATGATGATGATATTATTATTAATCATATTAATAATGAAAATGCATGTGATAATAGAATAATTCACGTTCATTGAATGTGAGTGTATGTGCATTTACATATGATGATAATAACAACAACAACAGCGACGACAACAACAACCACAATAATAATAATAACAATAAAAACAACAATGCATGTGATAATAAAATAATGTGTGTGCATTGCATGTGCGCGTGCATGGTAATAAAAATATAATAATAACACACATGCATGTGCATGTGCATTTTCATGTGATGATGATGATAATAATAATAATAACAGTGATTTCTTCAAAAAAAATTAATAATAAAAATAGTAATAATAAGTTATAGTTGTTTGAAAAAACAGTAGACATGACAAAAGTGCTAGAAATGGTGTCTCAAAAAACCAAACAAATCACAGAGTCATTAAAAAATGCACAACTTCTTATTCACGTATCCATTTCGACTCTTTGAATAGTCAAACTAAATCTCATGGAATGAACTACGATAAAAAAAGGTGTCGGAGGGCAAACAGACACCCAGATCAGAAGTTATGACAGTTTTAAGAAAAATTTGATAGGGATCTAGACACAGAAATGGAGTTTTGGAGGCCTTCAGATGCATTTTTGGAATTTTAAGATCCCAAACATGTCTAGAACTTTGTTCAAGTGATCCTTATGCGTATATCTCTTCACTGCCTTCGATTTAATATGTGCGAGAGATCAAACGGATAACCGGAGTGAAAGTTATGGTCGTTTGAAGTTGGACTTTTTTTTGGAGTGGTATAACTAATATATCTTCAGATTCTTTGATCTTCTCAGAGTTTCGATTAGACTTGGCCCTCACTCATCTCACGAACATCGATTTTACTAGTCACAATGCTCAAACGGACACCCAAAGGAGATTTTATGCCTATTTTAGTGAGTTTTGGGTTTCTTAGGGTTTCAGGCACTAGGGTGGTTGCTCAATTTAAAACGAAAATAACTGTCACAACAAATAGGGCTTATAATAGCGCTAAAA
Source organism: Viscum album (assembly GCA_963277665.1). Taxonomy (NCBI): domain Eukaryota; kingdom Viridiplantae; phylum Streptophyta; class Magnoliopsida; order Santalales; family Viscaceae; genus Viscum; species Viscum album. The sequence continues at coordinate 2,421,228 of OY728167.1, read as the reverse complement.
ACCACCATTAATAGCACTAAAAATTCCCTTTTAATCTCGATGAAGATAACAGGGGGGGGTCCTCTTTATCATCTCTAAACATAGCGCTGATAAAGGTAGTATTTATCCGCGCTAAAAATAGCACTAATAAATGGATAATATATCAGTGTTAAAAATAGCACTGATAATTACTACCTTTATTAGTACTATTTTGAGCGTTGATATATTATCCATTTATCAGCGCTTAATTAGCACTAATAATGGCCATATTTCCTGTCTAAACCCAGAACCTGCACATCACCTGCACACATGAGACGTCACCTACACACACAGCATAAACAACACCTACCACAAAGCACAGAAGAACAAAAATGCTATATAAATTTACTTGAAATCATGAATACAAAACAAAACACTTCTATATACATTTCAAACAAAGTTTAATTTGGTTAAAATTATAATTATCCAACAAACATTTAAAAATCATTGATGTTTCATCCTCTTTGCATCCATGATCGGCTATAAAAAAATTTCATTCATGGTATTAGTTTTTGAACAAAGCATTCTAACTCAGGAAAAAGATTTCACCTATATAAGAAAACAAGTATTGTGTTAGTAATAAAATAATGAAATAAATTAAACATTAATATGAAAGAATACATTAATAAAATGTCAATTGTGACATGTTACAACCTTTACATGTCCATATTTCCTTAGATTGAATTAACAATTTATAAGAGGCTCAACATTATTCGTTGACTTAAAAATATTATTTTGTATTTCTCAGTTATAGAAAGGGCATGATGAGAACCTACACAATTATATAGGCTATGATCATACCGATTCACTTTTATTTTGATCTCCTAGTTCTTTAGTGTGATTATCCAAACCCCCCTCCCTTCCCTCCCCAAGACAGCCCCATGGACAGCCCCCTCCCTACCACTGGATAGCCCCCCTCCGACCACTCCACCTACTACCCCCATCCATCCTCTTAGAAAACCACCCCTTGTAGCCCCCTCCCTACCCTTGGACACCCCCTCCCACCACTCCACCTATAACCCCCCTCCCTTCTCATGGACAACCCCTATCCCTCCCCTTGGATCCCCTCCCTTTCCCTGGTCAACCCCCTTCCCACCTCCTAGACACCCCCACCCCCCTCTCTGGGATACCCCCTCCCCTTGCAGCCCCCTCCCTCCCACCACTCCACCTCAACCCCCATCCCCTCCCATCACTCCACCTGCAACCCCACCTCCCTCCTCATGGACAACCCCATCCCTCTCCTTAAAGCCCCCTCCCTTTCCCTGGACAGCCCCATTCCCACCTCCTGGATAGCCATCCCTCTTTTGGACATCCCCACCTAGCCTGTCAGACACACCCTCCTTCTTGGACAACCCCACTCCCTCCCCTCCCCGAGACAACCCCCCTAGACAGCCCCCTCTCTACCCCAGGACGCCCCCCCTACAACCCCCTCCCTCCCACCACTCCACCTACAACCCCCTCCCTCTTCCTGGGCAACCCCCCGTCTCTCCCCTTACATCCCCTCCCTTTCCCATGATTGCCCCCTACCCACCCCTTGGACAGCCCCCTCACCTCCTGGAGACCCCCTCCCCTCTTGGACACCCCTCTCCACTCCCAGACACCCCCTCCTTCCTGGAAAACCCCCTCCCCCTCCTCCCCAATACAACCCCGCTGGAAATAACACAAACATATTGTTTAGTAAATCTAATGTGAACTTGAACCAACAAAAACCAAAGGATATCTTTGCAAAATGAAAGAAAATCAACTGAAAATCTATCAATGACAATAGTAACGTTAATAATAATAGATTTTAGTGGGTATGAAGAAATGAACATATTGTCATAAGAAACTTTTCTGTTACAAAAAGAGGAATAAACCCTTGAAAATTTCATAATTATTCCATTGTATCCAAAATGGAAGCTCTCACGTTGCACCAGCAGTGGTGGGATCAAGAGCTGCACAAGTGGGAACATGAGTTGACGGAGAAAGCTGAATACTGAAAACACACCACTTAAATGCTGCGACGAATGGAGAAAGTTCCGCAACAAGAAGGGGAGAGACATACATTGGCGATGAGAATGACTGAGACGTATAAAAATGAAGACGATCGGTTGATGCTATCTATGGAGGAGACTGACATGTTCTGATGGAGGCAGAAATAGGGAGACGAATGGGAGAGATGTGATCGGGATGTTGATCACATATTTGGAAGAAAATGCAACTAAAAATGATCAAGAGGAGCCGTCTACACTTTGTTTTCCATGATACCACGTGTGTTAGGTAGAAAGTATGGTGAAATCAGAAAATAACGCATCAGGACTCGAAGAAACTACGGCAGAAAACGCTCGATCAACAGTGATCATGCAGGATATAGCACAGAGGTGAGAACAACATGGAGAACATGATCACAATCGCATGCGATGGGAACCAAGTTCCCCAGGGAACTGAAAAACCTTTGTTCGATAGAAGGGAACTGAGGATATGGGACACATGAGTGGAAACATGTGAAAACATATCCATAAAAGATGTTTGCACTGCCATTCAAACTGCGGCTGATTATGAATCAGTACTATTTAATCCAGTGGTACTATCTGACATTCTTGTGCGGAGGAAAAAACCCCCTTTGATAGAACCACACCATCACTCTTCAGACAGTGAACTGTAACAGCTTCTTATTTTAAGCATCGAGGTGAATCTTTTGGAAAAAACCTGGCACAGAATTCATGGATTCTACTGCCTATATTTGAGTGAATTTTAGTATTATCTTTTGGTATTTTAGTCATGTCTTTGATGGAAAAAATGAAGATATTAATGTCTATTTAAAGGAAAAATGGTGATCTTGTTAAACACACAAAATAGTCTTTTATCATGTTTTCTGATCATCCTCGACGCTCTGGTTAGCATCAATGCCCCCTCCCTAACCCTGGACAGCACCCCCTCCCTCCCCTTGTAGCCCCCTCCCTTTCCCTTTACAGCCCCTTCCTACCTCCTAGATATCCCCCCTCCTCTCATGGATATCCCCCCTCCCCTCCTGGATAACCCCCTCCCTCCCCTCCCTGAGATATCCCCCTTATACAGCCCCATCTCTACCCCTGGGCACCTCCCCTGTAGCCCTCCTCCCACCCACCACTCCACCTACAACCCCTCCCTACTCCTAGACAACCCCCCTCCCCTTGCATCCCCCTCCCTTTCCTTGGAAAACCTCCATTCCACTCCCTTGACAGCCCCTCCCCTCCTGGACACCCCCACACCTCCTGGACACCCCTCCCCTCCTAGACACCCTCCTCCACTCCCGGACACCCCCTCCTTTATGGAAACCCTCTCCCTCCTAGTTCTTTAGTGTATACCCATTAATAACCATCTTTATACAAATATATTTTCATCATCTATTTGATAATGGAATAAATATTATTCATACACCATCATTCAATAATATGAATTATAAAATCATATATATTTTGAAGAGATACAGTTCAACAAATAAAGGAAAAAAATATTAGAGGAATTGGAACGAAATTTCACATAAATATAATGTGGGAAAGGTAAATGATGCATATGTTGGGTCTTTATGACATTAAATAAGATATATTGGGCCTCAAGTTGAGCTGGAATATAATTCATGGGCCTTTACATGAGCTTGGAATTGGTTTGGTTGGTTGGAACTTTTGATTCCTCACTACGGACCCACTTCAGGCTACTCTATAAGTGATCTACCCATTGTATATTATTGGTATTGAATGTAATTAGATGGATCTTTGTATGGACACCCCCTCCCTTCAGGACACACCCCCTCCCTCCCCTCCTGGACACCCAACTCATGGACACCCCCCTAGACACCCTCCCTTTTGGACACCCCCCACTCCGGGACACCCCTTAGACAGCCCCCCTCCCCTCCTAGACACCCCCACCCACCCTCACACCTGGACACCCCCTCCATCCTGGACACACCCCCACCTAGACACCCCCCCACTCTTGGACACCCCCACCCTCCTGTAAATCCCCCACCCACATGTAAGGGAAACTAAAATTAGAAAATTGAAAATCCAGGATATTGGTTCCCATCAAGCTTTTAAGATGCTCGTGAGGGGACTGAATGACTATGCATTGGTCGACTTCCACACTAACGACCAGTGTAGTCCAATGAGTTATACTTTACTAGAAAGAAAAATTATTTATCAAACCATTCTTCATAACCTATGGATATAAAACATAATAAAGGGTGATCATATATGCTCAATAGGTGTAAACAAGGGAGATATCAATGATCATATATTGATAACATAAGTAGGAATTCACCTTCATCCTATTTGTGTACAATCTTCCATCAGGTATGCTACCCATTCATTTCTAAACACATCTATATCATCTTGTGAATATGATTTTTTGTGATAGTCATGGTAGTACTGAAAAAATATAAATACACACAGGATTAATAAATATTTTAAATGAACTTGTAATTATTTTCTAAAATACCTCGTTAGGGATACTATTTTTTTGGTGAAATATGATCTCTTTCATAAATTTACAAACATAATAACCACAGTCTTTTCCATTTGTTTGTTTTGGAAACTGTAGAAACATCGAAAAAAATATGTAATTGGTTTTGATATGTGTTTGGATAGTGCAATGTTATTATATATACCAGGATACATTTCCAGTTGTAGATCATATAGGCATTCTTATCCTTAGGCCCTAGATTCATTCTATGTAGTAGACGATATTGATGCACCACCCTATCATAACAGAATCCTCATTAAAAGATAACATAAATTATATAACTAGAAGTTTAGTTTTAAAATGTAGGATATAGTGTATTACAAATTAACAAACGCCATCATGCATTTTTGGTTTGTTGGATATCCATGCATTGAATCTAAAAAATAAATCATTGGAGTATCCAAATTGACTGAAATCAATATCCAATGCTACCTAAAAATACAAAAAAGTAATAAGTAATGAAATAAATGAAAATATAGTTGATATGATTAAATTTTAGAGTTTTACCCCTGCATCCTTGGTATTAAAAAGATTCTGTCATCCTTAATTTTGTTTTCAAACAATTTGAGCAGGGATGACATTATTGTAGCCTCTTTATCAGAATCTATTTCATCTTTTGAAGAGGTGGTGTGAGGACTAATGAGTCCAAATTTTTGTTAATGGTTAAATCCCTTCAATTTTTTTCATATATATGCCTGCGAAAAATATAAATTGTATTTAGTCCTAATTATGAGAGTATATCAGCTTTTGTAAAATCAAATCATGAAAACATACCTCCAGTATAGATTTATTAGTGAGGCACCAAGACATTCATACTTGAGGATTTCATTTACATTTTCAGCACTAATTAAATATGATGCTTCATATCCCCACATATGTTTTTTCAAAATCAACTGTGTGAGCATTTATGTCTATCAACTTTGTATCCAAATGAGCCTACAATGAAATTAACTTTGGATATAGAAAGGCTTGGGTGAAGGTGCTCTCAGTAGACAGTTTCAATCGGTTGGTTGATCCTTGAGATAGTTTTGAGCTGATATTTCTTTTCACCCCCTTCTCTTTATCTTTCTGTAATAATATTCATGGCTTCAGACCATTTTTCATTAAATGTTAAAGGTCCAGCTTGAAAAATAAATTGGAAATGGATAACTCCTTGTCGACATGTTTTTTTACAAGAATTGTCGGTCGTGCGATGAATGTTCCAACAGCTTGTTCAACCGTATGAATGTCTTCATCATCATTTGGAATAGGTAGCTCAGTACTCGGATCATTAGCTACATTAATTGACACTCTGAAATGATCTGTTAAAAGTTGTCTATTGTGTAGCATGTCGTTCTGCGTATTGAATATCCTAGCCCTCACTACAAGGTGATAGGTGGGAGTTGATAGATATAAATCACAGTCATTTTCACCCTGTAGAATATTAGTACATGAAAGGTATCAGTGTCTATGTGAATCCCATTTTACAGAAACAATTATTAAAACATTGATTACCTCATCTAAGTTAGGTTTTTTAGGGTAATGGCTCGCCTCAAAGCTGGTGGGGTTGGGGCGGGATCGTCATGCACGGGTTGTTGTTGAGTTGTTTCTTCTCTTTTCCTCTCCCCCATAAAACTTGCTATCATCTCTCTCTGGTATTGTAATTAATCTTGAAAAGAGCTATTTTTTCTTGCAGATTTTCCATTTTTTCATTTTGAACCTCTTTTTGTTTTTGTTTTTGAAAATATGTTTGGGATGTCGCCCTAAAACCCACACCTCTGACGCGACCATACTGTTCTGGCTTCTTCAAGGCGGCTGAAAGTATGTCTGCATCTGGTGCTGGTGTTATTGATTCCTGTGACTATGTCAGATAGAAAATTTAGAAAAATATGTATTCATTGTAATGTAATATCAATTTAAATCAAATAAAATTTATATTATGTCATACATACACATGTTTTTGACACTTTTTGTGTGTTTTTATCTATCAGTATCCCCTCATTATTTACACGATTCTCCTTCCATAGCACATTTTGTGGGATGGATATGGCTTTCGATTTCAATTCATCAATCTGCATATAAACAGAGAAACATGGTTATGGTGTTGTTTTATGTCACATACAAGTAGTGCGGTAGATTTAAAAGAAATTCCATTTTTTTCTCAAGTGAAGCATACCCCATCCTAGCTTTACGGTAAGGGTACACTGGTTCTGTTGCCGGCTTTTTATTTTCAGCACTCAGTTTCGTTTTCATAAATAAAAAATTGTCAATCAAAGTGATCAATACAAGGAACGTCAATTAATGTATTACCCCGCATAATGTACCTAAAAATTATTCTCCCCATGACAGTTTCTAAACACATCCCACACTCCTTGGGATATCATGTGTGCATAAAGAGGAGGTGGGTGAGGCATAATTTTCCCTTCAGCATCATTTAGATAATATTTCATTAAAATTTTGCGGAAACCACTAAGAATCCTTCTTGCAACTCTAAATACATATTCCTTAAGCAAGGCATCTACAGTAAATGCACTCTACAGTGGATTATGAAGAGTAAGTCAATGTTTTGGTATTTTATTTTATTTTAATAAATTAAAAAATTATATCATAATGTTACCGTAATCTCTTCCCACATTAGTGTCTTAATCCTGGTGACAACATGGTTCCACGACTGGTTGATAAACCTATAGTTTCCCTGCACTGGGACTACTAGTAGCTGGTTGAGAGAACTTTTGTGCCTCGGGATTGGCCACATCATAAGGTGCAGAAGTCATTATCTACGGAAGTGTTTTATCATTTAATTTAGATTACATAAAAGTAGTAGCGAACATTTAATAACATAACGTAACACAATGTGTATTATAATAAACAAATTACCTGATTAGTGTACTCTTTTTTTAAAGGCTGGAGAGATTTGACTCCTCTATCGACTATGTAAAACCCTTCATTGTGGTATCCTCTGACAAAAAAATGCCATTTACATTGGGACCACTGTGAAATGATTGTGAAGTCCCTATAAAAGGGTCATCCTCTATTGAACTTTCATCTGACCCTTCAGTTTTTTTGGTCGATAATAGAAAAATTGACCAATTTCGATTTTGAGGGTCTAGAACATAAAATACTTGTACTACCTATGATGCAATTATAAATGGTTCGTCTTTCCCCCATTCCTTATTGAAGTCAACTTTCACGAATCCAAATTCATCTATTTTAATAGCACTCCTGTTATCAACCCACTTGCATTGAAAAATCGGCACTTTGAATTTCATATAATCCAACTCCTATATTCTTTTGACGATGCCAAAGTATGACATATTCGCATAAATTGGATTTCTGTCCTTAGCACTAGAAACATGCATCGCCTTAGCCATAAGTGTAACCCCACTATTCTTCATGGTACTGTCTTCATCATGTTCATTAGTATATAATGTATAACCCTTAACTGTATAATCATTGTAATATAATACATACACACTTGCTCCTCCAGCCATCTATTGAAGTTGTTATGAAATTGAGTCTGGATTTTCATCTTAATACTTTAAAATATGATCCCAAAACCATCCTATAAAATGTCGATTATCTGTATCTGAAATCCATTTTTCATCCCTAGAAGAATTCAAATTCCTAATAATTTCTTTGCGGGTTTAAACATATGGGTCAACCTCAAAACTATTATGAAAAATGTAAAGGTGATCCTGCTCCCGATCTGTAATAATGATTGTGAAAACCTCTCTTCTTGAAATTCTATCACCCTCAATCCACTTAGTGTGTCGAGATTTTGGTAGGCGAACATTTTCCACACCAGACAGGTATTCAGTAAAAAATTCAACGGCTACCTCAACATTATATTCCTCCGCAATACAACCCTCTGTCCGACTTCAATTTTTGACATACCCTTTCAAAATCCTCATATACTGATCAATGGGGTACATCCATCTATAATGTATAGGACCACATTTTCATATCTCTCTCACCAAATGAACCATCAAATGAACCATCATATTGATAAAAGATGGCAATAAGAACACTTCCAATTCACACAATATGACAACAATTTCTTATTCCATAGTTGGCAATTTCATGGGGTCTATAACATTGTTTCATATAGCTTTGAATAAAAAACACAGCTTCATTAATGTATGGAGGACACTCTTGGGAACAATTCAACGAAAAACAATAGGAATTAGATCTTTCATCCAAACATGGAAGTCATGTGATTCCATACCCTTTAATTTTAAATCGGTCATTGACATGATGTTCTTGATATTTGATGAATACCCCTATAGAACCTTTACGTAATTTAAGAAGTCTCAAAACTGATATCTCTCCTTCCTAGAAAGATTGTAAGCAGTAGGAGGAAGAATTGTTCGTTTTTCACCCTTCACTGGTGCCAACTCTTCTCGTATTCCCATGTCAACCATGTCCAATATAGCATTAATTCCATCCATTGTTTTGTTGGGTGCATTTAGCAATGTTCCAATGACACTATCACATACATTTTTTTCAACATGCATAACATCAAGAAAATGTCTGACATACAGACAATTCTAGTATGGTAATTAAAAAAAAAACAGATCACTTTTTCCAACCAGTTTTCGTAAGTTTTTTTTTTGAAAATCTCTTACCAAAAGTAGTGTCCAAATATTTTACTTTCTCAAACATTTTATCACCTTTTAGTGGAGACGGTGTTGTGCGTTCTTCTGAACGTCCGTCAAATGATTTCATCCAATATCGGTACTTAGTCCATCGGGGAAGAAATTTGTGATGTCCTAGAAACACGGTTTTCGATGAATGTTTCAACCAAATTAATTGTGTACCTTGTTCTAAAATGGGACGCCCTTGAGTTTCTTTAATGCTATATCCTAACAAATTTCCATAAGCAGGAATGTTATTTATCGTACTGTACAACATGGCTTTCAAAGTGAAATCTTCATTTTTGTAGGCATCATACAACGTAACACCCGAATCCCACAATATTTTCAAATCCATGATCAATTGATCCAAATAAACATAAATATCATTACCCGATTGTTTTGGTCCTAATATAAGCATAGATAACATTATTTATTTTTGTTTCATGCATAACCACGGTGGTATGTTATAATTTACCAACATAACTGTCCATGTACTATGACTGCTGCTTTGAAAACCAAAAGGATTTTCCTCATCTGTTGATAATGCCAGATGATGGTTTCTTAGCTCTTTTCCAAATTCAAGATACTCGTGATCAATTCTCCTCCATTGAGGAGAGTCTTCTGGGTGACGTAGTTTCCCATCTTTAATTATTTTATCTGCAAGCCCTGTCAATTGTCCTGCAGTCTTCTCACTTATGTATAGGCGCCTAAAACTTGGAATGGTTGGAAAGTACCATACAAATTTTTTAGGACTATAATCATCGCTCTTGTATCGAGAAGCACCACACTTTGGGAATTCTATAAGTGATTTGTGGTCCTTGCGAAACAATATACAATCATTCGGGAAGGCGTGTATTTTTCAGAGATCATACCCATCGATCATAGCATTCGTTTGGCATCGTATGTTCGACTTGGGAGTTCATTATCTTCTAGGAGCATGACATTCATGAGAGCTAGTAGTTCCATAAAACCGGTGTCACTCCACCAGTTTCTTGCTTTCATGTTATACAACTTTAGTACGGCTGACAATGTTGTATATTTAGTGCAACCAGCATACAATGGCATTTTTCCACAACTCTTTAACTTCTCAAACAATTTTCAGCAATCACGATGTTCATCTTCAACTGTCCTTGTCATTTCCTCAATATGATCTCCATCATCATTCACATCTATAATCACATCCTCCATATGATCATATTCACTATTCACATTTGTAATCATATCAGATGATCCATAAAAAGCCGTGTTATCTGAGCCACTACATACATTCATTTTTCCCTAGGTTTATTCCAACATGTATAACTTCGATCTATTCCGTGACAGATGAGGTGTTCGTCCAACTCCTCCGGACTAATTTTTCTTGAATAAAAATAGCATAAACACGGACAAAGGATTTGAGATGGGTCACATGCATGATCTTCTGCAAACATGATAATCTCTTTCATGCCATCTTCATACTCTTTTGTCAACCGATTGGAATTCATCCATTCTTTATTCATATTCATCATCTTTATGGGTTCGATCTCAAAATTTCCTAATATTATGTTTTAATTAATCAAGTAGCTTTGTTTGGGTTTTATAAAAAATCATGGTACTAATGTCTCTACAATGAACCATCATTGGGTACTATTTAACTGTTACTCTAACCTCACTAACTATATGTCCACAAATTTCATCTACAAACCATAATATATAAAAATAAACACGTAAGATGTGGTTATAAAGTCCATACAGGTGTGATTGTAAACATAACCAGTATGATGCCCTCAAAAAAACAATTTAAGGATATAATGTCCTACTCATACATTAAATAGAGGAACCTACCCCAAAACATGTGAATGTACTTGAACTCTATCTATATACGGGGGATTGTGCCATGTCTTTTGTATATCTCTATGGATTACCTAAAACCTATACATAGAGGACTCTTCACCGAAACATGGGGGAGTACCATACTCCATAATTTCTCCAGACATCTCACTTGTCACTTGTCAACTCTCAAGCAGAGTGGAGATAATTAAAATATCCAAACCACATCATGTGCAATTTCCAATGATTGTGGGAATCATACTTTTGTGATCTACATGAGAAGATATTTATAATGGTCTAATCATACATGAAATACTATCATATAAGTGAAAAATAAATAATAATAATGAAAATTACATAGCACACAATTTGTTCAATGGATACAAAATGTGTAGGGTTCTCAGTCAAGGTTGGTTGTATACTACCATTTCTAAACTCATGTAAAATATATATACATGGTGTGTCTAGTAGGGTGAGCATCATGTATGGATAAGATACCCACTTTAATATGATATATATCAAATTAATTCCAAGTTATTCTTACAAAGACTTCATTGATGCCTTTAAAAATACATGACATATAGAACAACTTGAGTTTAAGGCGTGTACTTTAGATACATACTGAGTCACCTCAGTGACTATGAATCACATTTTTTTGGAATACATGGTGTGTAGTCCTTATATGACCACTTGGGGTGTATAGTCTATACACATCAAGTTTTTATGGTATCTATACATGGTGTGAGTGAAGTAAAAGACATATCAAGTGGTTCTACCAATATTTCATGGAATGTACATGGTTTCAGGATGAATTATATGACTTGGAGATATATTTTGTGTGACCTAGGTTCACATGAAATGTAACATTTAAAATAAAACTTATTCGAAGTCTGAGTCAGAAGATGAGTCATGTGGTGTAAATTTTGGAGATAAATGTTGTGTGGCATTAAAATCTATATGAAATCCATGTATGGTGAATCATGTTACATATAACAAGAATACATAAATTGTATTTTAAAAATATATAGAATATGAAAAACATCACCATCACACCATAAAATGTCTCATAGAGTCCTCTAAAAGTAGTTTTCTAGGATTCAGTCTAATTGCACCCATAACAAAGTGGTGGTACCATTGAAATGGGTAAAGTTTGGATTGATATTCAATGGTGGAATAACTACAACACGGAAAACAATGGCATATCAATCATTCCAAAAACTGCAAAAACATCTAAAAACACAATCGTGCTCACAATCACAACACCATACAAACCAAACAATCACAATTTTAGATTTTACAAAGCATCTCTTGTTCAATTTTGTTTGTTAATTCATGGGTTATCACAAAAGTTTTATCATCCTAGGGTGTTAATTCAAAATTCAATTATCCATAAATTACCATTTTTTATATTCAAATGTTCAACAGGATCTAACCAACATGCAATTCATTTAGTGCGCAAACAAGGACCACCAATGACCACGATTTTCAGCAGGGCGTTTATCCCGTACATTTAACATGATAACCATCAATATCAAAAATTAATAACATGCAAACAAGAGGAAACCAATGAGTAATAGAAGAAAACTCACCATGAAGGTGTCGTTCAGCACATGGCAGAGGTGCGTTCATGGTAGAGGAGAGGCGCATAGCAGAGGAGATTTCCAACTGAAAAGAAAACATAAAATAGCGGAAACCCATGAGAATAAAATAATCTAAAATTGAGTACACCATTTACCACATCCCACAAACCCCAAGAACCCACTAAAAAACATTGTGTGATATCTTTCTCATTATATTTTACTTTTTTTATTTTACTGGTGAAAACAATGTATTAAAAACTATATTGAATAAATAAAGGGCGCTTTATGTGATAAAAAATTCATGAACTCAATTCACCCTCTCTTGATTCATTGTGGTGCTCTTCTTCAACCAAAATCCTTATCCATATGGAAATTTATGACCATTTTTGGATAACTTAAAGCAAAAAATTCCATTATCGACACACTAGGGGTGTCTATGCATCCATTTCATAAAGAGACTATACATACTCCACTATGGATCATTATAAACTTGGATCGAATTGACATACCATTAAAATTCCGTTGACAATAATTCCACCAAAATTTTACATTAAAAAAAATATATAAGTTATTGATGAAACTTTAAACAGCTGAACCCCCCATCTAAAATCATTTAGAAACATGTTAGAACATGTTATGTGAGTCCTACATTCAAACCATGATACTTGTTGATAGGCCTATTTCCAATGGAGAATGAGAATTTGGAAATAATTACATCTAAGGTAAATACATAGTATTTAGAAAACATGTCAACAATAATATCTCAAATCTGAAAATAATAATATTTTACCCTAGTAACTAGGGATTCCAATAAGAAAGGTTCTTGGGGTACAATCAAATCAAATGGACCTTGGAGATGAAGAAGCTATGACGGAGGTAGCCACAAAGGAGGCCGCGGCGGCGGAGGCAGCGGCGGTGGAGGAAAACCTAGCAGTGTAGGAAGAGGAGGAGAAGGAGGAGGAGGAGGAGGAGGAGAGGTCATGGTGGAAGAGGGGCCTAGTTCATCTTTCGTGAAAGCTTGACCGCATGCATGAGAGGAGGTTCTATTAGTGTTATTAAATAAAAACCATTGGAACCTTTATCAGCGCTCGTTAAATGCGCTGATAAAGGACCCAACGGTTTTTATTAAATAATTCATCTATATTATTATATATTTATTTAAAATGGCATATAAGATAAATATATATCTATTTATTAATAATTATAACAATAAAGAGTTTATATTTATAAATATTGGTATATAATTTTCAATCTATACCAAAAACATTATTTTCGATTATAAATATTATAATTTTATATAAATTAAAAATAAAAACCATTATCAGTGCTAAAAAAGCACTGATAAAGGTGTACACTATATGAGTGCTAAAAAAAGTACTGATAAAGGTGTACCCTTTATCAGTGCTTTTTTTAGCACTGATAAAGGGTAGATTTATCAGTGCTTTTAACAAGTGCTCATAAAGGCATACCCCTTTATCAGGGATTTCTATTTAGCAATGATAAAGGGAAGTGCTTCCCTTTCCCTGTTTTGTGGTAGTTAACTTCTGCAACGTGTGTTCATTTTGGTGGTACCACATATAAAATCGAAGATTGTGAAAAGATACACACTCTGGTAACCACCAGAACCCTTTCTGACATTCTTCAACCCCCAAAAAGACCCAAAATCCATTTGGATGGTCAAAATATTGGCTTCTGGTGTCCTTTTTACAAAACATTCTTCTATGGGTGTCTGTTTTGCCTCTACCACATATCAAATCGAAGCTTGAGACTAGACCTACACTCCCATAACTACTGAATCACCTTCTCACATCCTTTAATGTAACGACCCAAAATTTCATTAATGGAAAATCCCTCTTGATCCAGTTAAATGTTTCTTTATGAAAAATGTTTTTATAAGATATCAACTTTTTTTTAAGATTTGTGACCGTTACTTTTATATCCGTTGAACAGTGATCATCTGGGTAGTTTAAATATAAGGCTTTAACGAACCAATTTTCTACTCAGACAAAGGAAGCGATGGCCTCATCCAGTAGAATTGCCCCTTACGAAGCCCATTTGTCGGAGCTCGGAAAGGAGGTGGCGTCTTTGGGCTTTTCCCTTGACCAAGCCCAAGCTGAGCTTCATCAAGTCAAGCTCGAACGTGATCGTCTACGGCAAAAATGGAAGTTGATAGTGATTACCACTCGAGCGATGTTATCCGAGCAACCCCAAGAGTCTGTCACCATCGCACACCTTACCCTTATGTCTTATGCGGCTATTTTAAGGGGTTATGTAACAAATAAGTAGCACCATGTTCATGTACATTATTTTTGTATATAATAATGAATATAATTTCTAGTCATTTTTGATACATTGTAATTAGTTTTTAAAGTACAAATTGTGTTTTTAGTTATTATTTAATTAAGAATTATATTTTATTAAATTAAAGGATTTTTGAATTAAATAATATTTTTATTATTATTAAATTAATTTTTATTAAATATAAATGATCTTATAATTTTATGAATGCAATTAAATTTTTTATTAAGGTTTGAAAGCCATTTCTGTCAAAACCCGTGAATTTTTTTTTATAAATGTCGGTTTTTATTTTAAATGTGAAAATTCACATATTTAGAAAATTATTTAGATAAAATAAATATTATTTTTGGAATCAGGACGTCGAAATTATCCAACGGTGAATTTTTCATAATTTTCTGAGACAGTCAAATTTTTGGGTAAAATTTAAATATCATTTAAATATATAATGTGTTTTATGACATCATAATGACCCAATGGTGATGTAATAAAAAACCATAATCCTTATGTTCGGCCAATATGTGTTTTATAATTAAAATAATGAGGTTTTGGGTTTGTTTGACTCACTTTTCAAAGCATTAATGGAGCCCTCAAGACTTATTCAACACTTTGCCTTTTTAAATTAATTTCCATGGGAGTGTGACTCACCTCCACATAAGAAACCCTAATTTTTTAATAAGTTCGGACCTTGGACTTGTAAAATATTGTTTTCCTCTGTCCTTTTCCAGAAACCATGGGCAAATACCATGGGACGGTTTGTGGTTTGGATTATTTTAATATAAGGGGTCCCAAACCTAAATAATAAAGAATTCTCTCACCTTTCCTATATAAAACCACCCAAGATCCCACTTCCTCCTCACTCAAAGCCCTTGAAGTTCGTCCAACCTCTGCCCTACTCTCTCTAGAATCCTCTCAAGGTGCCCCAAGCTCCCTAGAAGCCTCTCAGAAGCCTCTCTCTAGCCTTTGGAAGCACACTTCCAAGTAAGGGGTTTTCTTCCTTTCTCATTTTTTTGTCAATTTTCTTTAAGTTGTATTTCCCTTTTTATTTCAATTATGAATGTTGGGGTATGGTTTCTCACCTCCCCCATACTTCCCTCTTATTGTTTGAATGATGGGAGAACCCTTTCTCTCTCATTAAATGCCTCCCATGTACACCCGTTACTATGCCGAAATTCCGAAAGGAACTTCTCTCTCTTCTTTTACATTCAAGCAATAATTTTGTATCATGAATCTAAATTCCATTTATATTGTTGGGACATGTATATATATGATCTCCTTACTATCAATTACATGTAAATATGATGAGGAACCCCTTTCTCTCTCATCAACCTTTTTTATGAATTCTTATGTCACGCCGTTACGCTGCCGAAATCGCACCGATTTTCTAAGCCAATGTCTTTGTGTAGTGAATACCATGCCCATTTCTCCATCAAGGGTATTCACCTTTATGCACATATACATATTGATTGTAAAGTTTCATGTATGAATTCCACATTCCTTTATCATGGAAGAAATGATTATGTTTTATGAATCCATGTTTTATGATCCATGTGGCACACTTATGCATGAAATGAAATGTTTAAGAAGGGTGCGCCCTTTATAGCGCTCCAATGCATTGGGTAAAGTATAGTATCATGATACGTCATGTGAAATGAGTTTTGAATCATTCTAATTCAAGTGCAACGAGGGTTTAATCGTGCTTCAAGTGCAATGAGGGTTTACTCATGCTCCATGTGCAATGAGCCTTGGCTCATGCTAATTCAATGTTAAGTGTTGTTGCCACATTTCCATGTTATGATTATCATGCTTTATCATGCCGTTATGTTCATGTTTCTATTATGCTCTATTGATATGCCTATTGCCTAACATGTATTTCACTCCTCATGTTATTCATTGTTTACTCCCTTACTGGGCTTTATAGCTCACCCTTTTCTTATGCATGTCCTCAGGTTATCCCATGCAATGATAAGTACGAAGGAATGTAGTGGTCATGTAAAGGAAGTTTTCAATAAAGATGTTGTATTTCAAGTTTAAAGTTTTATGTAATGATCCTAAGCCCCACAGACACTAAACCTCTCAATCTTCTTTGTTGGATCAAGTGAAGTTTTATGTAATAAAGCATGTTTAAGTTGTAATAAAAAGCTGGGTTGTCATAGTTGGTATCAGAGGATAGGTTTAGTTATTTTTGGGATTAGGAAACCCTAGAAAAGCCTTAGATACAAGACTAAGCATAATAAAAACATCCCTAAGTTTTGGTAAATACTATGTAAGTGGTTTATCAAACAAATACATCCCTGTCTGGATACGAGCAGGTAGAGGCGGCTCTGGCACAGATGTATCCTAGGGGTAAAACCCGAAAACACCGCTTTGAGCTAGACTCGAACGGGAACTGGTGCACGACAATGGGTCTTGCTGCACTCTTGGTTATGACACTCCCGGGGGATATGTTTTGATAAATTCACAATCTTAGTATGAACCCTTATTAAGGGAAAAAATGCCCCTAAGAATATATGTTAGAAGGAAGATCATGAAAAGCCTGGATTGAATCCTATAGACTCATGAGTTAAAGAGATTAAAGTTTATTTATAAGTCATCAACTTTTGTCTTTGGATTACCCTTTATGTGTTACCCCTAACTTTCCTTTTATTCCAGCCAATGGCCGGTAATAGGAGAACTCGGGCTAACAACCGTTGTGAAGATCAGTGTGATGATTGTACTTATGAGATGCCCAATCCAATGGGAGCGGGAATCGCGAACTTTGTCACGCTTCTCTCTCAGCTAACTCAAGTTTTGAATAGAAACACTGGTCAAGAGGAACGTTCAACCCCCCCTAAGAAAGAACAAGTCGCTATTGAAAGCTTCATGAGACAAAGGCCTCCTACTTTTAGTGGATCATCTGATCCCACGATTGCTGAACAATGGATCAACTCCATTGAAAAGATATTCTCCATCCTCCAATGCTCTGAAAAAGAGAAGGTTCTCCTGGCGGCTTATCGTATGGAGGGTGAAGCTAAACAATGGTGGACGTTGATCAAAAATACGAAGCCTGAGGAGGAGATCGAGGCTTTGGAATGGAAGGTATTCCGGAAGATGTTTTTCGATAAATATTTTCCACGCACCCTCCGTCTTAAGATGGAATGGGACTTCCTTTCCCTCAAGCAGAAAGATGAGGAATCTGTGGGAGCGTACGAGGCAAACTTCACAAGGCATGCACGATACGCTTCCGGCTTTTTCGTTACCCCCGAATTCAAGGTTGACCGCTTCTTTGGGGGGCTGAAGCCTAGCTTGCGGAAAGCATTAACGATCCGTGACTTCGACAGCTATGAGGAAATTGTCCGATGTGCCCTCAAGGTTGAAATGGAGATCGGAGAATCACAGGGGTATCATGGGGACAAGAAGAGGAAGGTGGACTTCAATGCTGGTGGTCCGATGGATAAATCCAACGGCGCTAAGAAATTCCAGCACCCCACTTGCCAAAAGTGTGGAAAGAAGCATCCTGGAAATTGCCTTAGGGGGACAAGAAAATGCTTCAAGTGTGGAAGAGAAGGGCACCTAGCTGTTAACTGTCAGTAAGAAGGACCCGCGGCTGCGACAGAGGAGAGGAACGCTCCGTTCGAACCTCAACGCGTTGTTCAATGCTTCAAATGAAAAGAACCAGGTCATTTTGTGAATCAGTGCCCTAATCCAAGGGTTATCGGAGGCAATCAACAACCTCCAAGATAGAAAGGAAGAGATTTTGCCATCACTTCTGCTGAAGTGAACCCCGAAAACGAAGTGGTGACAGGTACGCTAGTTATTCATTCAAGAATAGCGAACGTACTTTTTGATTCAGGTTCTACGCATTCTTTTATATCTCAAAAGTTTAGTAGAACAATCCCTGCACCACCACAAATCATGGAAGTAAAGATGTCGGTGAGTACGGTAAATGGGGCAATCATTTCATCCCATGAGTATAAGTCCTCCCCTGTTATAATATGTGGATTGAATTTCCCAGCGAACCTCATCATACTCCCTTTGGTGGAATTTGATGCAATTCTTGGCATGAATTGGCTTTCCTTATATAGAGCCAACATAAATTGTCGGGAGAGGGAAATCACACTTCATATGGAGAATCGACCCCCGATTCTTTACAAGTGTCAGGAGGAAGATGAATCTCCTTTAGCTACATCATCTCAAGCATGGATATTACTGCCTTATGAGCATGCATATCTGCATCAGATGATTGAGTCCAAGGAAGAAACCACCCTTGAATAAATGCCTATTGTGAGGGAATTCGCTGAAGTATTTCCCGAGGAACTTCCTGGTCTTCCTCCAAGAAGAGATGTTGAATTCTAAATTGAACTTATACCTGGGGCACTACCAATATCCAAGACTCCATATAGAATGGATCTGGTTGAGCTTGAAGAACTGAAGAAACAACTACAGGAGAATCTAGATAAAGGGTTTATACGCCCAAGTGCATCACCATGGGGTGCACTAGCCCTCTTCGTCAAGAAGAAGGATGGGTCAATGCGGATTTGCATCGATTATCGTGAACTTAACAAAATCACGATAAAGAATAAGTATCCTCTCCCAAGAATCGATGACTTGTTTGATCAGCTACGTGGAGCACAATACTTCTCCAAGGTCGACTTGCGGTCGGGATATTATCAAGTAAGGGTGAAGAAGGAAGATATCCCCAAGACTGCTTTTCGTACAAGGTACGGGCACTATGAATTCATAGTAATGCCTTTTGGACTCACCAATGCTCCAGAAATATTCATGGACTTGATGAATAGAGTCTTTAGAGATTACCTAGATAAATTTGTGGTAGTCTTTATAGATTATATTCTAATATACTCCAAAACCAAGGAGGACCATGAGGAGCATTTAAGAACTGTACTGGAGACTTTGCGCAAGGAGAAGCTCTATGCCAAGTACAACAAGTGTGAGTTCTGGTTGAAGGAGGTCTCATTCTTGGGCCATATCATCACAAGCAATGGGATATCTGTGGACCCCTCCAAAACAGATGCAATTGAGGGATGACCGAGGCCAACATCGGTAACTGATATCTGTAGCTTCTTGGGGTTAGCTGGATATTATCGATGATTTGTGAGAAACTTCTCACGATTGTCCAACCCTCTTACCAAGATAACTCGAAAGGTAGTAAAGTTTTCTTGGAGTGATGAATGCGAAGAAAGCTTCAAGGAGTTGAAAAGGAGGCTTATCACTGCACCTGTGCTCACTTTACCCACAAGTGGGGAGCTTTTTGTGGTATTCAGTGATGCTTCGAAGAAGGGCTTAGGATGTGTGCTGATGCAGAATGATAAAGTGATATCCTATGCCTCAAGGCAGTTGAAAATACATGAGCGAAACTATCCAACGGATGATCTGGAGTTGGCGGCGGTGATCTTTGCCTTGAAAATCTGGCGGCATTATCTCTATGGAGAGAAATGTGAGATATATACTGACCACAAGAGTCTTAAATATATATTCACACAGAAAGAGCTTAATATGCGCCAGAGAAGATGGATAGAGCTCATCAAGGATTATGACTGTTCAATACATTACCACCCTGGGAAGGCGAACAAGGTGGCAGATGCCCTAAGTAGAAAGGATCAAGCAATTCTATCAATGATGAGAATTGAGAAGGATCTAATCTTCTTAGACTTGATGAAGATGGACGTGGGAATCATAAAGAAGGGAACATCATCAATCCTTTCACAAATGATTGCTCAACCATCTCTTTTGGA
Organism: Viscum album; assembly: GCA_963277665.1. Taxonomy (NCBI): domain Eukaryota; kingdom Viridiplantae; phylum Streptophyta; class Magnoliopsida; order Santalales; family Viscaceae; genus Viscum; species Viscum album. The sequence continues at coordinate 2,400,705 of OY728167.1, read as the reverse complement.
AAGGTTAAAGGATGCTCAAAAGGATGATGCGGGAATCCAAGGAAAAGTGGAAGCTATCAAAAAGGGAAAATCCTCAGAGTTTAATGTTAATGAAGAAGGAATTGTGCGGTTTGGGAAAAGACTATGTGTTCCATCAAGTTCGGAGCTGAAGAAGGAACTTTTGGATGATGCACATAGTTCAAATTTCTCTATTCACCCAGGGAGCACAAAGATGTATCGAGATCTCCGAGAAAACTTTTGGTGGGATAATATGAAGAAGGATATCGCTGAATATACATCAAAGTGCCTGGTGTGTCAGCAAGTGAAGGCAGAGAGGCAGAAGTCTAAGGGGATGATGCAACCATTTCCCATACCAGAATGGAAATGGGAGAACATCACCATGGACTTCGTCACTGGACTTCCAAGGACATCCAAAAGCAACAATGCAATCTGTGTTATTGTGGATCGTCTTACAAAGACTACACACTTTATTGCTATTCGAGAGGATTTCTCTTTGGATCAACTGGCATGGATATATATCAGGGAAGTGGTACGGTTGCATGGAGTACCACTATCTATTGTGTCTGACCGAGATCCAAGATTTACCTCTAAGTTTTGGAAGAGTCTTCAACATGCTCTGAATACTGAACAGAACTTCAGTACGGCCTATCATCCTCAAACTGATGGCCAATCCGAGCAGACTATCCAAACACTTGAGGATATGTTGAGAGCGTGCTCAATGGACTTTAAAGGAGGATGGGATCAACATCTTCCTCTAGTTGAGTTCTCTTATAATAATAGTTTCCACTCGAGCATCCAAATGGCACCATATGAAGCCCTGTATGGGAAAAGGTGTAGAACACCGGCATGTTGGGATGAGGTCGGTGAACGTAAGATGCTTGGACCAGAAATGGTCGAAGAAATGGAAGAGAAGGTGAAAACCATTCAGCAACATATCAAGGCAGCCCAGAGTCGACAGAAGAGTTATGAAAATAATCTTCGACGAGACCTTGAGTTTAAAGTCGGAGACATGGTGTTTTTACGCATATCTCCGTGGAAGAAGGTCATGAGGTTTGGAAAGAAAGGGAAGTTAAGTCCAAGGTACATCGGCCCCTTCGAGATTCTTGATCGTGTTGGGGCTGTGGCCTATCGACTAGCACTTCCACCTACTATGGCCAAGGTGCATGATGTCTTCCATGTATCCCTCTTAAGGAAGTACATACCAGACCCTTCACATGTACTCTCTTCTGAGAAGGTACAATTAGAAGACGATCTTTCTTATGAGGAGCAACCAGTGAGGATCTTAGATCGTAGAGAAAAAGTTCTACGAAATAAGACAATTCCCCTCATCAAGGTGTTGTGGAGAAACCACAAGTTTGAAGAAGCAACTTGGGAGTCGGAGGATATGATGAAGCTAAGTTACCCACATTTGTTTTAGTATGGGAAAAGGAAAATTTCGAGGGCGAAATTTCTTAAGGGGGGAATGTTGTAACGACCCAAAATTTCATTAATGGAAAATCCCTCTTGATCCAGTTAAATGTTTCTTTATGAAAAATGTTTTTATAAGATATCAACTTTTTTTTAAGATTTGTGACAGTTACTTTTATAGCCGTTGAACAGTGATCATCTGGGTAGTTTAAATATAAGGCTTTAACGAACCAATTTTCTACTCAGACAAAGGAAGCGATGGCCTCATCCAGTAGAATTTCCCCTTACGAAGCCAATTTGTCGGAGCTCAGAAAGGAGGTGGCGTCTTTGGGCTTTCCCCTTGACCAAGCCCAAGCTGAGCTTCATCAAGTCAAGCTCGAATGTGATCGTCTACGAGAAAAATGGAAGTTAATAGAGATTACCACTCGAGCGATGTTATCCGAGCAACCCCAAGAGTCTATCACCATCGCACACCTTACCCTTAGGTCTTATGCGGCTATTTTAAGGGGTTATGTAACAAATAATTAGCACCATGTTCATGTACATTATTTTTGTATATAATAATGAATATAATTTCTAGTCATTTTTGATACATTGTAATTAGTTTTTAAAGTACAAATGGTGTTTTTAGTTATTATTTAATTAAGAATTATATTTTATTAAATTAAAAGATTTTTGAATTAAATAATATTTTTATTAATATTAAATTAATTTTTATTAAATATAAATGATCTTATAATTTTATGAATGCAATTAAAATTTTTATTAAGGTTTGAAAGCCATTTCTGTCAAAACCCGTGAATTTTTTTTATAAATGTCGGTTTTTATTTTAAAAGTGAAAATTCACATATTTAGAAAATTATTTAGATAAAATAAATATTATTTTTGGAATCAGAACGTCGAAATTATCCAACGGTGAATTTTTCATAATTTTCTGAGACAGTCAAATTTTTGGGTAAAAATTAAATACCATTTAACTATATAATGTGTTTTATGACATCATAATGACCCAATGGTGATGTAATAAAATACCATAATCCTTATGTTCGGCCAATATGTGTTTTATCATTAAAATAATGAGGTTTTGGGTTTGTTTGACTCACTTTTCAAAGCATTAATGGAGCCCTCAAGACTTATTCAACACTTTGCCTTTTTAAATTAATTTCCATGGGAGTGTGACTCACCTCCACATAAGCAACCCTAATTTTTTAATAAGTTAGGACCTTGGACTTGTAAAATATTTTTTTCCTCTTTCCTTTTCCAGAAACCTTGGGCAAATACCATGGGATGGTTTGTGGTTTGGATTATTTTAATATAAGGGGTCCCAAACCTAAATAATAAAGAATTCTCTCACCTTTCCTATATAAACCCACCCAAGCTCCCTCTTCCTCCTCACTCAAAGCCCTTGAAGTTCGTCCAACCTCTGCCCTACTCTCTTTTTAATCCTCTCAAGGTGCCCCATGCTCCCAATAAACCTCTCACAAGCCTCTCTCTAGCCTTTGGAAGCACACTTCCAAGTAAGGGGTTTTCTTCCTTTCTCATTTTTTTTTTGTCAATTTTCTTTAAGTTGTATTTCCCTTTTTATTTCAATTATGAATGTTGGGGTATGGTTTCGCACCTCCCCCATACTTCCCTCTTATTGTTTGAATGATGGTAGAACCCTTTCTCTCTCATTAAATTCCTCCCATGTACACCCGTTACTATGCCGAAATTCCGAAAGGAACTTCTCTCTCTTCTTTTACATTCAAGCAATAATTTTGTATCATGAATCTAAATTCCATTTATATTGTTGGGACATGTATATATATGATCTCCTTAATCTCCATTACATTTAAATATGATGAGTAACCCCTTTCTCTCTCATCAACCTTTTTTATGAATTCTTATGTCACGTCGTTACGCTGCCGAAATCGCACCGATTTTCTAAGCCAATGTCTTTGTGTAGTGAATACCATGCCCATTTCTCCATCAAGGGTATTCACCTTTATGAACATATAAATATTGATTGTAAAGTTTCATGTATGAATTCCACATTCCTTTATCGTGGAAGAAATGATTATGTTTTATGAATCCATGTTTTATGATCCATGTGGCACACTTATGCATGAAATGAAATGTTTAAGAAGGGTGCGCCCTTTATAGCGCTCCAATGCATTGGGTAAAGTATAGTATCATGATACGTCATGTGCAATGAGTGTTGACTCATGCTAATTCAAGTGCAACTAGGGTTTACTCGTGCTTCAAGTGCAATGAGGGTTTACTCATGCTCCATGTGCAATGAGCCTTGGCTCAGGCTAATTCAATGTTAAGTGTTGTTGCCACATTTCCATGTTATGATTATCATGCTTTATCATGCCTTTATGTTCATGTTTCTCTTATGCTCTATTGATATGCCTATTGCCTAACATGTATTTCACTCCTCATGTTATTCATTTTTTACTCCCTTACTGGGCTTTATAGCTCACCCTTTTCTTATGCATGTCCTCAGGTTATCCCATGCAATGATAAGTACGAATGAATGTAGTGGTCATGTAAAGGAAGTTTTCAATAAAGGTGTTGTATTTCAAGTTTAAAGTTTTATGTAATGATCCTAAGCCCCAAAGACACTAAACATCTCGATCTTCTTTGTTGGATCAAGTGAAGTTTTATGTAATAAAGCATGTTTAAGTTGTAATAAAAAGCTGGGTTGTCATATTCAAGGCCAAAAAAGGAACTTAAACCTCTCAAAAGACCATAAATTCTACTCAGGGAGTCCGTTTGCCTCTACCATATATCAAATTGAATCTTTCGACTGGATCTACACATCTGTGACCACTAGGAACACATTATCACGTTCTTAAATCCCCAAAAGGTCCTTAAGTCCTCCAAATGACCATAACTTCTGCTCTGGGAATCCGTTTCACCTCTACCACATATCAAATTGAATCTTTTGACTAGCTCTACACATCTACGACAACCATGAACAACTAAATAACCCTAAAAAACCATGAATGACCCCATAAACACTAAAAACCATTAAAAACCACAAAAAACCCTAAAAACCCGAACAAACACAAAAAAATCCTAACAAATCCTAACAAACCCCAAAGACCTTGAAAAACATAACAAACCCTAAAAAACCGTAACAAGCCCAAAAACACCAATAAGCACTAAGAAACCCCAATAAACACAAAAAACCTAAATAAACCTTAAAAACATCCTAAGAAACCATAAGAAAACCTAACATAACACTAAAAACCCTAAAAACACTAACAAAACCCTAAGCAAACTTAAGAAACACTAACACACCGTTAGAAACCCTAACACACCATTAGATACCCTATCACACCCTTAGAAACCCTAGAAAATGATTTGAAACCCCAATGCACCCATAGAAATCCTACCACAACCTTAGAAACCCTTAGAAACCATAGCACACCCTTAGAAACCCTACCCTGCCCATAGAAACCCTAACCCACCCTTAGAAACCCTAACACACCCTTAGAAACCCAATCAAACCCTTAGATGCCCTAAATCACTCTAATAAGAACTAATAAATCCTAACAAACCCTACCAACCAATAATAAACCATAATAAACCCTAATAAACCCTAAAGCCCACTACTAAACCCAAAAAAACACTAATAAATCGCAATAAACCCTAAAACCCTATTAGACCCCAATAAAAGCTACAAAATACCTAACAACCAAAATATACCACAAAACGCTATAAAACCATTCAAAATGCTAATATTCACAACAAAACCCAAACAACCCCGACAAAACCTGACAAAACCCTAAAAAACCATAAAAACCCCAAAAAACCCAAAAACCCTAAAATCTCTAAAAACCCTAAAAACCCTAAAAAACCAAAAAACCAAAAAACCCAAAAAACAAACCTAAAAAACTCTAAAAACCTCAAAAAACCTCAAAAACCCTAAAAAACCAAAAAACCACTATAAATGAAAAAAAAAACTTTAAAATGAGAAACGAAACCCAAACCAACCCTATGAAACCCTTTAAATCCCTAAAACCCCCCCTAAAAACCCCTAAAAACCTCACAATAAGCCCTAATACACTCTAAAGAACCCTAAAACCCCCAAAGAACCCTAAAGAACCACTAAAGCCACTAACAATGCTACATAAACCCTATAAATTTCTAAAAAAACCTGAAAAAAGCATCAAAACCCACAAAACGCAACAAAACCCCAAAAAACAATAAAATGAACCAAACAAAGCTTAAAAAATCCAAACACAGCCATAAAACCCAAAAAACACATAAAACCCCAAACAACTCAAATAAATCGTAACAAACCCTAAAAAACGTAACAAATCCTAACAAACACTAATAACCCCTAAGAACCACTAATAAACCCTAATATCCAATAAAACCCACTATTAAACCCTGAAAACCCTAAGAAACACTAATAAATCGTAATAACCTGTAATAAAACCTAACAAACTCTATTAGACCCTAATATACGCAACAAAATCCCTAAAACCCATAATATACAATAAAAACACTAGTAAACCATAATAACCATAATAATCACTAAACACCCTAACAAACCCGACAAAACGCTACAAAAATCTCCAAATAATAGCCTAAAAAACCTTACAACCCATTAATATACCCTAAAAACCCTAATAACCCCAAAATAAATCGTAACAAACCCTAACAACCCCAAATAAATTGTAAAAAATCCTAGCAATGCCAAATAAATCGTAACAAACTGAAATAAACCATAAAAAACCCCTAATAAACCCCAATAAACCTTAACAAATCATAATAAACCCTAATAAATTGTAATAAACCCAAATACACGTTACTAAACCCTAATAAATAAAATAAACCCTAATAATTCCTAAATAACCTTAAAAAGGTTGATAAACCCTTGAAAAAGCTATTAATGCCTACAAAAGCCCAATAAAACCCTAATATACAATAAAAATGGTAATAAACTGTAAAAAATCATAAAGAACACTAATAAACCCTAAAGAATCCTAATAAACCCTAAAGAACCATATTAAACTATAATGAACATAGAAAACCCCTAAAGAAGCCAAAAAATTCCAAAACACATTATATAAACCCTAAAAACTGCACCAATACCCATACAAACCCTAAAACACAACAAAAACCCTAACAACCCCTATCAATCCCAAAAAAACAAATAAACCCATAAACTCCCCAAAAACCATTAAAAAGACATCAGATATCATAAAAAACCATAAACACTTGTTAACAACCCTTAAAACCCCTTAAAAACTACAAACTATAAACAACCCTTAAAGCCCAAAAAAGGCTTCTAATAGATACACAAACCCTAAAAACTATACATAAACCCTAAAAAATGCTACAAAACCCCAAAAAACGCAACATAAACCAAAAAATGAATCATAAACCCAAAAAAGGCTACAGAAACCCTAAAAGCACTACATAAACCCTAGATCTATAACATAAACCCTAAAAACCATATCATAAACCCTAAAAAACACAACTTAAACATTAAAAAATCCAATATAAAACTTAAAACACAATATAAACCCTAAAAACACTACATTAACCCTAAAAACATTACATAAAACCTAAAAATGCAACATAAATGCTACATCACCCCTAAAACACTATATAAACCCAGAAAACACAACATAAACCCTAAAAAATTATACAAAAAACCTAAACCCTGAACACGCTACATAAACCCTAAAAATGATACATAAAATCTAAAATCGCTAACTAAACCCTAAAAATGCTACATAAACACTATAAATGCAACATAAACTCTAACAACGCTATAGAAACCCTAAAAATGCTACGAAAACCCTAAAGACGCTTCAAAACCCCCAAAAATATTAATCCTGAATATACCATAATATAAAAAACTAAACCCTAATAAACCCCTAATAAACCCCTAAAGAACCACTAAAGCCACTAACAATGCTACATAAACCTAACAATTGTAACAAAAAACCGAAAAATGCTTAAAAACCCACAAAATGCAACAAAACCCCAAAAAATGCTAAAATAACCCTAATAAATCATAAAAAAATCCAAACACACCCATAAAACCCAAAAAAACGCATAAAACCTCAAACAACTCAAACAAACAGTAACAAACCCTAAAAACCCTAACAAAACCTAACAAACCCGAACAACCACTAATAACCCCTAAGAACCACTAATAAACCCTAATAACCCATAAATCCCACAATTATACCCTAAAAACCCTAATAAACACAAATAAATCATTATAACCAGTAATAAACCCTAAAAACACAATTAAGACATAATAAGTGCTACAAAAGACTTCAAACACCTAATATATGATAAAAACACTATTAAATCATAATAAACCCTAACAATCACTAAAAACTCTAAAAAACCCATAAAAATGCTACAAAAACCTACAAATAATCGCCTACAAAACCCTACAACCAACAAATAAACCCTAAAAAACCCTAATAACCCCAAAATAAATCGTAACAAACCCTAAAAACTCTAAATAAATTGTAAAAAATCCTAATAATGACAAATAAATCGTAAGAAACTGAAAAAAACCATAAAAAACCCCTAATAAACCGCAATAAACCCTAACAATGCATAATAAACCCTAATAAATCGTAATAAACCCAAATACATGTTTCTAAATCCTAATAAATAATATAAACCCTAATAAATCCTAAATAACCCTAAAAAGGATGATAAACCCTTGAAAAGCTATTAATGTATCAAAAAGCCCAATAAAATGCTAATATACAATAAAAAGCGCTAATAAACTGTACCAAATCCCAAATAACACTAATAAACCCTAAAGAACCCTAATAAACCCTAAAGAACCATAGTAAACTCTAAAGAACACTAAAATAGCCTAAAAACCCAAAACAAATGCTAAAACACATTATATAAACCCTAAAACTGCTATAATAACCAAACAAACCCAAAAACACACTAAAAACCCAAACAACCCCTATCAATCCCCAAAAAACAAATAAACCCATAAAACCCCCAAAAAAACCATTAAAAACCATCAGATACCATAAAAACCATAAACACACGTTAACAACTTTTAAAAACCCAAAAATACACTACGAACCATTTACAACAATTAAAACCCTAAAAAGGCATCAAATTGATACATAATCCCTAAAAACTTTACATAAACCCTAAAAAATGCAAAAAACCCTAAAAATGCATCATAAACCAGAAAATGGAACCTAAAATCAAAAAACGCTACATAAACCCTAAAAGCACTACATAAACCCTAGAACTGTAACATAATATCCTAAAAACACAACATAAATCCTAAAAAATGCAACATAAACATTAACATATGCAACATAAAACCTAAAAACACAATACAAACTCTAAAAAAACTTCATGAACCCTAAAAATGTTACATAAACATGAAAACATGCATCATAAATGCTACATCACCTCTAAAAATTCTACATAAACCCAAAAAACGTAACATAAACCCTAAAAAATGCTACATAAAACCTAAACCCTAAACACTCTACATAAACCCTAAAAATGTTACGTAACCCGTAAAAATGATAAATAAAATATAAAACCACTAACTAAACCCTAAAAATGCTATATAAACACTAAAAATGCTGCATAAACTCTAACAACTATACACAAACCCTAAATATGCTTCAAAAACCTTAAAGACGCTTTAAAACCCTCAAAAATATTAAACCCTAATAAACAATAATATAAAAAATTAAACCCTAATAAACCCCTAATAAATTCTAATAATCATTAAAAACACCTTATAATCACTAAAATTTTAAGAAACTCTACTAAACCCTAATAAAACACCAAAAATACCTAATAAACCCTAATAAATGATAATAAAACCAAATAAACCCTAAACACACATTAATAAAACCAATCCTACCCTAATAGACACTATTAAACCCTAATAAACCCTAATAAACCCCAAACAAACCCTAAAAATCCCTAATAAACCATAAATTAAGCTAAATAGACCATTCTAAACCCTAACAAACCTTAACACACCATAATAACCCCTAATAAAACTCTACAAAACCCTAATTCATAAAAAAATGCTAGTATACCTTAAAAAATCCCTAGAAACCCTGATAAACTCTAATATAAACGAATAAACCCTAAAAACGCTCAAAAAAAATAAAAAAAACAATCACACACAATAAAAATACACTATATTACCTAAAAATACCTAAAAACACTAATATAACCTAATAAAGACAAAAAAACACTAATATACCTTAAAATCCCTAGAAACCCTAATAAACCATAATAAACTCTAATATAACCAAAGAAACCCTAAAACGCTCACAAAAAAAATGCTCACAAATAATAAAAACATGCTATATTATCTAAAAAGACCTAACAAACACTAATATAACCTAATAAAACAAAAGAAAACTAATAAACCCCTTACAAACCCTAATAAATCGCAAAAATCCATAATAAACCCTAATAAAAATGAATAAACCCTAATAAAAGCATAATAAAACCCTAAAAATACCATCTCAACCCTAATAAACTTTGACACACCATAACAAAACCTAATAAAACCAAACTAAACCCCAATAAACAAAAAAATACGCAAACAAACCATTAAAAAGCGCATGAAACCCTAATAAACCATAATAAATTCAAATAAAAGCTTATAAACCAACAGAAATGCTCAAAACAATAAAAACACGCTAATAAAACCTAAAAAGTCATAAAAACATCTCATATATATTAACAAAAACTAAAAAAATACTCATATACCCTAATAAAAACACTAACAAACCCTAGTAAACCCAAAAAATCCCTAACAAACCCTAATAAACTATACTCAACCCTAATAAAACCTTAAAGATACAGACTCAGCCCTAATTAAACCCTAAAAATACCTACTCAACCCTAATAAACATTAACACACCATAATAAACCATAATAAACCAACTAAACCCTAAAAATGAAAATATATCATTAAAAAGCCCTAAAAACCCTAATAAATGATAATAAAACCTAACAAAGCTTAAAAGTGCAAAAACCCCGATTGAACACTACTAAACACAAAAAAACCCTAATATACCTTTTTAAAAATTAATGAACCATAATGAACCATAATAAACCCTTATAAATCCTAAACATTCCCAAATATACCATAATATACCACAATATACCCAAACAAACACAACTCAATCCTAATAAAACCCAAAAAATACCTAATAAACCCTAATAAACCTTAACACACAATAATAAACCCTAATAAAATCTTAATAACCCCCACCAAAGCCTAAAAATGCTAATACACCATTGAAATCCCCTAAAACCCTAACTGACCAAAATAAATGTTAATAACGCCTAAAAATTCTAAAAAATGCTAGTAAACCCTAAAAATAAATCAAATAATAATAATAGTAATAATGCACGTGCATGTACATATGCAGGTGCATGGTTTAAATAATAAATCATAACATACGTGTATGTGCATATGCCTGTGCATTTTCATGTGAATGATAATAAATAATAAATTATAAATAATATCGATTGTGGATTACATGTGTATGTGCATGTGCATGTGAATGATAATAAATAATAAATAATAACACACATCCATGTTCATGTGCATATTCATGTGCATGTGTATGGTAAGAATCAATAAATAATAACTAAGTCCATTTGAATGTGCATTTTCATGTGAATGATAATAAATAATAAATAATAAAACATGTGATAATAGAATAATGCACGTGCATTGCGTTTGCACGTCAATGAGAATAAATAATAATAACACATGTGATAATAAAATAACGCAAGTGCATTGCAATTTCATGTTCATAATAACAAATAATATATAATAATGCACGTGCATGTGCATTTACATATAATGATAATGATAATGACGCATGCACGTGCATGGTAATATATAATAAATAACAACACACATGCATGTGCATTTGTATTTTATGATACAAACAAAATTAATAATAATAATAATAATAAAATAACAAAAGTGAATTTCATGTGCACGTGCAAATTAGTAAATAATAAATAAGAACACACATGCATGTACATGTGCATTTACATTTGATGATAATATTAATAATACTAATTGTAATAACAATAATAATAACACATGCACGGGCATGGTAATAAATAATAAATAACAATGCACATGCATGTGCATTTTCATGTGATAATGATAATAATAATGATAATGATAATGATAATAATAAGAACTAATAAATCCTAACAAACCCTACCATCCAATAATAAACCCTAAAGCCCACTACTAAACCCAAAAAAACACTAATAAATCGCAATAAACCGAAAAAATCCTATTAGACCCCAATAAAAGCTAAAAAATACCTAACAACCAAAATATACAATAGAAATGCTATTAAAACGTTCAAAATTATAATATTCAAAAAAATCCCAAACAAACTCGACAAAACCTGACAAAACCCTAAAAAATCATAAAAACCCAAAAAAATCCCAAAAACCCCTAAAAGCCCTAAAAACCCTAAAAAACCTAAAAAAATCCTAAAAAACCCTAAAAAATACTTAAAACCCTAAAACCCATAAAAACCAAAAAACCAAAAAACACAGAAAACAAACCTGAAAACCCTAAAAAACCTCAAAAAACCTAAAAAACCCCTAAAAAACCTAAAAACCACTCAAAACATTAAAAAACATAAAAATAATCAAAATGAAAATCAAAACCCAAACCAACCCTATGAAACCCTTCAAATCCCTAAAATCCCCCTAGAAAACCCAAAAAACCACAAAAGAAGCCATAATACACCCTAAAAACCCTAAAGAACCCTAAAGAACCACTAAAGCCACTAACAATGCTACATAAACCCTATCAATTGCTATAAAAACCTGAAAAAAGCATCAAAATCCAAAAAACACAACAAAACCCCAAAAAACAATAAAATGGCCCTAACAAAGCTTAAAAAATCTAAACACAGCCATAAAACACAAAAAAAACACATAAAACCCCAAAAAACTCAAATAAATCGTAACAAACCCTAAAAACGTAACAAATCCTAACAAACACTAATAACCCCTATGAACCACTAATAAACCCAAATAACCCAAAAAACCCACTATTAAACCCTAAAAACCCTAAGAAACACTAATAAATTGTAATAACCTGTAATAAAACCTAAAAAACACAATTAGACCCTAATATATTCTACAAAAGCCCTAAAACCCCTAATATACAATAAAAACACTAGTAAACCATAATAAACCCTAATAATCACTGAAAACCCTAACAAACCCGACAAAACGCTACAACAATCTCCAAATAATAGCCTACAAAACTCTACAACCCAGTAATATACCCTAAAACCCCTAATAACCCCAAAATAAATCATAACAAACCCTAACAACCCCAAATAAATTTTAAATAATCCTAACAATGCCAAATAAATAGTAACAAACTGAAACAAACCATAACAAACCCCTAATAAGCCCCAATAAACCCTAACAAATCATAATAAACCCTAATAAATTGTAATAAACCCAAATACACGTCACTAAACCCTAATAAATAAAATAAACCCTAATAAATCATAAATAACCCTAAAAAAGGTTGATAAACCCTTGAAAAAGCTATTAATGCCTACAAAAGCCCAATAAAACCACAATATACAATAAAAATCCTAGTAAACTGTAAAAAATCATAAAGAACACTAATAAACCCTAAAGAATCCTAATAAACCCTAATGAACCATATTAAACTCTAAAGAACACAGAAAACCCCTAAAGAAGCCAAAAAAATTCCAAAACACATTATATAAACCCTAACAACCGCTACAATGCCCAAACAAACCCTAAAACACACTAAAAACCCTAAAAACCCCTATCAATCCCAAAAAAACAAATAAACCCATAAACTACCCAAAAACCAATAAAAAGCCATAAGATATCATAAAAAACCATAAACACTCGTTAATAACCCTTAAAACCCCTTAAAAAATACAAAACCATAAACAACCATTAAAACCCAAAAAAGGCTACAAATAGATACATAAACCCTAAAAACTATACATAAACCCTAAAAAATGAAACAGAACCCCAAAAAACGCAATATAAACCAAAAAATGAAACATAAACCCAAAAAAGGCTACAGAAACCCTAAAATCACTACATAAACCCTAGATCTGTAACATAAACCCTAAAAACATATCATAAACCCTAAAAAACACAACATAAACATTAAAAATGATATATAAAACTTAAAAACACAATATAAACCCTAAAAACACTACATAAACCCTAAAAACATTACATAAACCCTAAAAATGCAACATAAATGCTACATCACCCCTAAAAACACTATATAAACCCAGAAAACGCAACATAAGCCCTAAAAAATGCTACAAAAAACCTAAACCCTGAATACGCTACAGAAACCCTAAAAACAATACATAAAACCTAAAAATGATACATAAAACCTAAAATCGCTAACTAAACCCTAAAAATGCTACACAAACACTATAAATGCAACATAAACTCTAACAACGCTATAGAAACCCTAAAAAATGCTACAAAAACCCTAAAGATGCTTCAAAACCCTCAAAAATATTATACCCAAATATACCATAATATAAAAAATTAAACCCTAATAAACCCCTAATAAACCCCTAAAGAACCACTAAAGCCACTAACAACGCTACATAAACCTAACAATTGCTACAAAAAACCAAAAAATGCTTCAAAACCCACAAAATGCAACAAAACCCCAAAAAATGCAAAAATATACCTAACAAATCATAAAAAAACCAAACACACCCATAAAATCCAAAAAAACGCATAAAACCCCAAACAACTCAAACAAACAGTAACAAACCCTAAAAACCCTAACAAAACCTAACAAGCCCAAACAACCACTAATAACCCCTAAGAACCACTAATAAACCCTAATAACCCCTAAAACCCACAATTATACCCTAATAAACATTAATAATTAATTATAACCTGTAATAAACCCGAAAAACTTTATTAGAACATAATAAATGCTACAAAAGACCTAAAACCCCTAATATATGATAAAAAACACTATTCAACCATAATAAACCCTAATAATCACTAAAAACTCTAACAAACCTGGAAAAACGCTACAGAAACCTACAAATAATCACCTACAAAACCCTACAACCCACTAATAAACCCTAAAAACCCTAATAACCCCAAAATAAATCATAAAAAACCATAACAACCGCAAATAAATTGTAAAAAATCCTAAAAATGACAAATAAATCGTAAGAAACTAAAACAAACCATAAAAAACCCCTAATAAACCACAATAAACCCTAACAAAGCATAATAAACACTAATAAATTGTAATAAACCCAAATACACATTTCAAAACCCTAATAAATAAAATTCACCTTAATAAATCCTAAATAACCATAAAAAGGTTGATAAACCCTTGAAAAAGCTATTAATGCCTAAAAATCCTAATAAAATGCTAATATACAATAAAAAGCACTAATAAACTGTAACAAATCCTAAAGAACACTAATAAACCCTAAAGAACCCTAATAAACCCTAAAGAACCATATTAAACTCTAAAGAACACTCAAATACCCTCAAAACCCAAAAAAATGCTAAAACACATTATATAAACCCTAAAACCCGCTACAATAACCAAACAAACCCTAAAACACACTAAAAACCCAAACAACCCCTATCAATCCCCAAAAAACAAATAAACCCATAAAACCCCCAAAAAACTATTAAAAGCCATCGGATACCATAAAAACCATAAACAGACATTAACAAATTTTAAAAACCCTAAAAACACTACAAACCATTTACAACAATTAAAATCCTAAAAGGCATAAAATTGATACATAATCCCTAAAAATGTTACATAAACCCTAAAAATTGCAAAAAAACCCTAAAAACACAACATAAACCAAAAAATGAAACATAAACTAAAAAAATGCTACATAAACCCTAAAAGCACTACATAAACCCTATAACTGTAATATAATATCCTAAAAACACAACATAAACCCTAAAAATGCAACATAAACATTCAAAAACACAACATAAAACCTAAAAACACAATAAAAACTCTAAAAACACATCATGAACCCTAAAAACGTTACATAAACATGAAAACATGCAACATAAACGCTACATCGCCCCCAAAAATGCTACATAATCCCAGAAAACGTAACATAAACCCTAAAAAATGCTACATAAAACATAAACCCTAAACACTCTACATAAACCCGAAAAACGTTACATAAACCCTAAAAATGATACATAAAATCTAAAACCACTAACTAAACCCAAAAAATGCTATATAAACACTAAAAAAGGAGAAAAACTCTAACAACTCTACACAAACCCTAAAATGATTCAAAAACCCTAAAGAAGCTTAAAAACCTCAAAAATATTAAACCCTAATAAACCAGAATATAAAAAATTAAACCCTAATAAACCCCTAATAAATTTTATTAATTAGTAAAAACACCTTATAATCACTAAAATCCTAAGAAACTCAACTAAACCCTAATAAAACCCCAAAAATACCTAATAAACTCTAATAAATGATAATACAACCTAATAAACCCTAAACACACGTTATGAAAACCTAACCAACCCTAATTGACACAAATAAACACTAATAAACCATAATAAACCCCAAACCAACCCTAAAAAACCCTAATAAACCATAAATAAAGCTAAATAAACACTTCTAAACCATAACAAACCTTTAAACACCATAATAACCCCTAATAAAACTCTTCAAAACCCTAATACATAAAAAAAATGCTAGTATGCCTTAAAAAATCCGTAGAAACCCTGATAAGCGCTAATATAACCTAATAAACCCTAAAAACGCTCACAAACAATAAAAAAACAATCACAAACAATAAAAATACATTATATTACCTAAAAAGACCTAAAAACACTAATATAACCTAATAAAGTCAAAAAACACTAATATACCTTAAAATCCCTAGAAACCCTAATAAACCATAATAAACTCTAATATAACCAAATAAACCATAAAACGATCACAAAAAAACAAAACTCTCACAAACAATAAAAACATGATATATTATCTCAAAAGACCTAACAAAATCTAATATAACCGAATAAAACAAAAAAACTAATAAACCCATTATAAACCCTAATGAATCCCAAAAATCCATAATAAACCCTAATAGAAATGAATAAACCCTAATAAAACCATAATAAAACCCTAAAAATTCCATCTCAACACTAATAAACTTTGACAGACCATAACAAAACCTAATAAAACCCAACCAAACCCCAATAAACAAAAAAATACGCAAACAAACAAATAAAAATCCCATGAAACCCCAATAAACCATAATAAATTCAAATAAAAGCTTATAAACCAATATAAATGATCGAAACACTAAAAAAACGCTAATAAATCCTAAAAATTCAAAACAACATCTCATATATATTAAAAAACTAAAAAAACACTCGTATACCCTAATAAAAACACTAACAAACCCTAGTAAACCCTAAAATCCCTAACAAACCCTAATAAACGATACTCAACCCTAATAAACCCTAATAAAACCTTAAAGATACAGACTCAGCCCTAATTAAACCCTAAAAATACCCACTCAACCCTAATAAACCTTAACACATCATAATAAACCATAATAAACCCCACTAAACCCTAAAAATTCAAATATATCATTAAAGAACCCTAAAACCCCTAATAAATGCTAATAAAACCTAACAATTCTTAAAAGCGCTAAAAAAACCCGATTAAACACTACTAAACACTAAAAAACCCTAATATACCCTATTAAAAATTAATAAACCACAATAAACCATAATAAACCCTAATAAATTCTAAACATACCCAAATATACCATAATATACCACAATGTACCCTAATAAACCCAACTCAATCCTAATAAACCCTAATAAACCTTAAACCACAATAATAAACCCTAATAAAATCCTAATAACCCCCACCAAAGCCTAAAAACGCTAATACACCATTAAAAACACCTAAAACCCTAATGAACCATAATAAATGTTAATAACACCTAAAAATTTTAAAAATTGCTATTAAACCCTAAAAATACCTCAAATAATAATAATAGTAATAACGCACGTGAATGTACATATGCATGTGCATGGTTTAAATAATAAATCATAACGTACGTGCATGTGCATATGCCAGTGCATTTCCATGTGAATGATAATAAATAATAAATTATAAATAATAACGCATTTGAATTACATGTGTATGTGCATGTGCATGTGAATGATAATAAATAATAAATAATAACGCACATCCAAGTGCATGTGCAGATGCATGTGCATGTGCATGGTAATAATAAATAAATAATAACTAAGTCCATTTGAATGTGAATTTTCATGTGAATGATAATAAATAAAAAATAATAAAACAAGTGAAAATAGAATAATGCACATGCATTGCGTGTGCACGTCCATGAGAATAAATAATAATAACACATGTGATAATAGAATAATGCAAGTGGATTGCAATTGCATGTTCATGATAACAAATAATATATAATAATGCACGTGCATGTGCATTTACATATAATGATAATGATAATGACACATGCACGTGCATGGTAATAAATAATAAATAACAACACTCGTGCATGTGCATTTTTATTTGATGATACAAACAAAAAAATAATAATAATAATAGAATAACGCAAGTGAATTTCATGTGCACATGCATATTAGTAAATAATAAATAATAACGCACATGCATGCGCATGTGCATTTACATTTGATGATAATATTAATAATACTAATTCTAATGACAATAATAATAACACATGCACGTGCATGGTAATAAATAATAAATAACAATGCACATGCATGTAAATTTTCATGTGATAATGATAGTAATAATAATAATGATAATGATAATAATAATAGTAATAATAATAATAATAATTGTGATAATAATAAAAATAATAAAATAATAATACAAGTGCATTGCATATGCACATTCATGGTAATAAATAATAAATAATAACACATGTGCATCTACATTTGTATGTGACGATAGTAATAATAACAATAGCAGTAATAATAGTAGTGGTGGTAATGATAATAGTAGTAGTACCAATGAATGTGATAATATAATATGGCATGTACATTACGTGTGCACGTGCATGGTAATAAATAATAACGCCCGTGCATTTCATTTGCATGTGATGATGATGATAATAATAATATTATTATTATTAATATTAATAATAACAGCGCATGTGATAATAGAATAACACACATGCATTGAATGTGCGTGTATGTGCATTTGCATGTGATGATAATAACATTAACAATAACAACAACAACAACAACAACAACAACAACAACAACCACAATAATAACAACAATAATAATTACAACGCATGTGATACTAAAATAATGTGTGTGCATTGCATGTGCACGTGCATGGTAATAAAAATATAATAATAAAACAAATGCATGTGCATGTGCATATGGATGAGATGATGATAATAATAATAAAAATAACAGTAATAATAAGTTATAGTTTTTTGAAAAAACAGCAGACATAATAAAAATGCTAGAAATGGGGTCTCGAAAATCCTACGAAATCACATAGTCATTGAAAAAGGCATACCCTCTTCTTTGGGTGTCCATTTCTACTATGCGAATAGTCAAACTAAATCTCATGGAACAAACTATGTTAAAAACGTTACCTAAAGCCTAAAAAATGAAACCCCCCCCCTAAAAACGCAACATAAACAAAAAAACGCAACATAGACCCAAAAAACACTACATAAACCCTAAAAGCACTACATGATCCCAAGAACGGTAACATAAATCCTAACAAACACAACATAAACCCTAAAAAACGCAACAGAAATATTAAGAAATGTTATGTAAAACTTAAAAACATAATATCAACCTTATAAACACTACATGAACCCTAAAAACATTACATAAACCCTAAAAAATGCAACATAAACGCTACGTCACCCCTAAAAACGTTATATAAACCCAAAAAATGCAACATAAACACTAAAAAATGCTACATAAAACCTAAACCCTAAACACGCTACATAAACCCTAAAAACGTTACATAAACCCTTAAAATGATAAATAAAACCTAAAACCTCTAACTAAACCCTAAAAATGCAACATAAACACTAAAAATGCAACATAACCTCTAACAATGCTATAGAAACCCTAAAAATTCTACGAAAACCCTAAAGATGCTTCAAAACCCTCAAAAATATTAAACCTAAATATACCATAATATAAAAAATTAAACCCTAATAAACCCCTAATAAACACCTAAAAACACTAAATCCACTAACAATGCAACATAAATCTAACAATTTCTAAAAAAAATGAAAAAATGCTTCAAAACCCAAAAAACACAACAAAACCCTGAAAAACGCTAAAATAACCCTAAAAAATCATAAAAAATCCAAACACACCCATAAATCCCAAAAAAATCATAAATCCCGAAACAACTCAAACAAATAGTAACAAACCCTAAAAACCCTAACAAAACCTAACAACCACTAATAACGCATAAGATCCACTAATAAACCCTAATAACCCATAAAACCCACAATTATACCCTAAAAACCCTAGTAAACACTAATTAATTGTAATAACCTATAATAAACCCTAACAAATTCTATTAGAATCTAATAAACACCACAAAAGTTCTAAAACCCCTAATATATGATACAAAACACTATTAAACCATAATAAACCCTAATAATCACTGATAATCACTAAAAACCTTAACAAACCTGAAAAAATGCTACAAAAACCAACAAATAATAGTCTACAAAACCCTACAACCCACTAATAATCCCTAACAAACCCTAATAACCCCAAATAAATCATAAAAAACCCTAACAACCTCAAATAAATTGAAAAAAATCCTAACAATGCCCAATAAATTGTAACAAACTGAAACAAACCATAAAAACCCACTAATAAACTGCAATAGACCCTAACAAAGCATAATAAACCCTAATGAACCATAATAAACCCAAATACACGTTTCTAAACCCTAATAAATAAAATAAACCCTAATAAACCCTAATAAGTCTTAAATAACCCTAAAAAGGTCGATAAACCCTAGAAAAATCTATTAATGGCTACAAAAGCCCAATAAAATGCTAATATACAATAAAAAACGCTAATAAATTGTAACAAATCCTAAAGAACACTAATAAACCCTAAAGAACACTAATAAACCCTTAAAACCATATTAAACTCTAAAGAACACTAAAATACCCTATAGAACCCAAACAAATGCTAAAACACATTATATAAACCCAAAAACCCGCTACAATAACCAAATAAACCCTAAATCACACTAAAAACCCCAAACAAGCCCTATCAATCCCCAAAAAACAAATATACCCATAACCCCCCCCCCCAAAAAAAACCATTAAAATCCATCATATACCATAAAAACCATCAACACCGGTTAACAAATTTTAAAAACCCTAAAAAGCACTACAAACCATAAACAACCATTAAAACCCTAAATAAGGCTTCAAATAGATACATAATCCCTAAAAACGTTACATAAACCCTAAAAAATGCAAAAAAAAACCCCTAAAACGCAACATAAACAAAAAATGCTACATAAACCCAAAAAACACTACATAAACCCTAAAAGCACTACATAAACCCTAGAATTGTAACATAAACCCAAAAAAACACAACATAAACCATAAAAAGCGAAACATAAACATTAAAAAAAGATACATAAAACCTAAAAACACAATACAAACTTTAAAAACAATTCATGAACCCAAAAAACGTTACATAAACCTGAAAATGCAACATAAAAGCTATATCTCCCCTACAAATTCTACATAAACCCCGAAAACGCAACATAAACCCTAAAAAATGAAACATAAAACCGAAACCCTAAACACGCTACATAAACCCTAAAAACATTACATAAAACCTAAAAACGATACATAAAATCTAAAACCACTAAGTAAACCCTAAATACACTACCTAAACACTAAAAAAATGCTACATAAAATCTAACAACTCTACACAAACCCTAAAAAATGCATTAAAACCCTAAAGACTCTTCAAAAACCCTCAAAAATATTAAACCCTAATAAACCATAATATAAAAAATTAAACCCTAATAAACCTCTAATAAACTCTAATAATCCCTAAAAACACATTATAAGCCCTAAAATCCTAGGAAACTCGACTCAACCCTAATAAAACCCCATAAATACCTAAAAAACCTAATAAATGATAATAAAACCTAATAACCCCTAAATACTTGTTAAAAAAATCTAACCACCCCTAATAGACACTAATAAAAACTAATAAACCCCCAAACAAACACTAAAAATCCCTAATAAACCATAATTAAAGCTAAATAAACCCTTCTCAACCCTAACGAACCTTAACACACCATAATAACCCCTAATAATACTCTATAAAACCCTAATAAAGAAATAAATGCTAGTATACCTTAAAAAATCCCTAGAAACCCAGATAAACTTTAATATAACCTAATAAACCCTAAAAACGCTCACAAACAATAAAAAACAATCAAAAACAATAAAGATACGCTATATTACCTAAAAAGACCTAAAAAACTAATATAACCTAATAAAGACAAAAAAAATACTAAAATACCTTAAAAATCCCTAGAAACCCTAATAAACCATAATAAACTCTAATATAGCCAAAGAAACCCTAAAACGCTCACAAAAAAACAAAACGCTCACAAACAATAAAAACCTGCGATATTATCTAAAAAGACCTAACAAACACTAATATAACCTAATAAAACAAAAAAACTATCAAACCCCTTACAAACACTAAAAAATCACAAAAACCCATAAAAACCCTAATAAAAATGAATAAACCCTAATAAAACCCTAAAAATACCATCTCAACTCTAATAAACGTTGACACACCATAACAAAATCTAATAAAACCCAACTAAACCCCAAGAAACAACTAAATACACAAACAAACCATTAAAAAGCCCTAGAAACCCTAATAAACCATAATAAATTCAAGTAGAAGCCTATAATCCATTAGAAATGCTCAAAAACACTAAAAACGCACTAATAAAACCAAAAAAGTCATTAAAACATCTCATATATATTAACAAAAACTAAAAAAACACTCATATACCCTAATAGAAACACTAACAAACCCTAGTAAACCCTAATAATCCCTAACAAACCCTAATAAACCGTACTCAACAATAATAAACCCTAATAAAACCTTAAAGATACCGACTCAACCCTAATAAATCCCTAAAAATACCTACTCAACCCTAATAAACCTTAACACACCATAATAAACCATAATAAACCCCACTAAACCCTAAAAACGCAAATATACCATTAAAAACCCCTAAAACCCCCAATAAATGCTAATAAAACCTAACAAAGCTTAAAAGCACTAGCAAACCCGATTAAACACTACTAACACTAAAAACCCAAATATACCAACTTAAAAATTAATAAACCATAAAGAACCATAATAAACCCTAATAAATCCTAAAAATACCCAAATATACCATAATATACCACAATATACCCTAATAAACCCAACTCAATCCTAATAAAACCCTGAAAATTCCTATTAAACCCTAATAAACCTTAACACATAATAATAAACCCTAATAAAATCCTAATAACCCCCACCAAAGCATAAAAATGCTAATATACCATTAAAACCCCTAAAACCCCAACAAACATTAATAAATGTTAATAACACCTAAAAATACTAAAAAATGCTAGTAAACCCTAAAAATACCTCAAATAATAATAATAGTAATAACGCACGTGCATGTGCATATGCATGTGCCTGGTTTAAATAATAAATCATGACATACGTTCATGTGCATATGCATGCGCATTTGCATGTGAATGATAATAAATAATAAATAATAAATAATAATGCATGTGAATTACAAGTGTATGTGCATGTGCATGTGAATGATAATAAATAATAAATAATAACGCACATCCAAGTGCATGTGCATATGCATGTGCATGTGCATGGTAATAAAAAATAAATAATAACTAAGTCTATTTGAATGTGCATTTTCATGTGAATGATAATAAATAATACATAATAACACATGTGATAATAGAATAATGCGCATGCATTGCGTGTTCACATCCATGAGAATAAATAATAATAACACATGTGATAATAGAATAACGCAAGTGCATTGTAATTGTATGTTCTTGATAATAAATAATATATAATAATAATCATGCAGGTGCACTTACATATAATGATAATGATAATGATGCATGCACGTGCATGGTAATAAATAATAAATAACAACACATGTGAATGTGCATTTGTATTTGATGATACGAAACAAAATTAATAATAATAATAATAATAATATTATTATTATTATTATTAGAATAACCAATGTGAATTTCATGTGCACATGGATATTAGTAAATAATAAATAAGAATGCACATGCATGAGCCTGTGCATTTACATTTGATGATAATATTAATAATACTAATTGTACTAATAATAATAATAACGCATGCACGTGCATGGTAATAAATAATAAATAACAATGCACCTTCATGTGCATTTGCGTGTGATAATGATAATAATAAGGATAATTATAATGATAATGATAATAATAAAAATTGTGATAATAATAATAATAATAAAAGAATAATACAAGTGCATTTCATATGCACATGCATGGTAATAAATAATAAATAATAATGCACGTGCATCTACATTTTCATGTGACGATAGTAATAATAACAACATTATTAATAATAGTAGTGGTGGTGGTGATAATAGTCATAGTACCAATGCATGTGATAATAGAATATTGCGTGTGCATTATGTGTGAACGTGCATGGTAATAAATAATAACGCTCGTGCATTGAATTTTCATGTGATGATGATGATAATAATATTATTATTATTAATAATAACAATGCATGTGATAATAGAATAATGCACGTGCATTGAATGTGCATGTTTGTGCATTCGCATGTGTATTTCCATCTGATGATAATAACAATAACAACAACAACAAAAACCACAATAATAATAACTACAATAATAACAACAGCGCATGTGATGATAAAATAACGTGTGTGCATTTCATGCGCACGTGCATGGTAATAAAAATATAATAACAATTCATGTGCATGTTCATGTGCATGTGGATGAGATGATGATAATAATAATAAAAATAACAGTAATAATAGGTTATATTTGTTTGAAAAAACAGTAGACATGACAAAAAAGCTAGAAATGGGGTCTTGAGAATCCTAACGAATCACTGAGTCATTGAAAAATTCATAACTTCTTCTTTGGGTGTCCATTTCTACTCCATGAATAGTCAAACTAAATCTCATAGAATGAACTACAATAAAAATAGGTGTCGAAGGCCGAACAAACACACAGATCAGAAATTATGACCATTTTAAGAAATATTTTATAGGGATCTGTACACAGAAATGGAGTTATGGAGGCCTTTAGATGGGTTTCATGGATTTTAGGATCTCAAACATGACTTGAAATATGTTCAAGTCATCCTTCTGCGTAGATGTCTTCACTACTTTCAATTTGATATGTGGTAGAGCTCAAATGGGCAACCGTAGTGAATGTTATGGCCGTTTGAATTTGGAAATTTTTTGGAGTGGTATAACTAATATATCTTATATTTCTTTGATCTTTTCATAGTTTCTACTACACTTGGTCGTCACGCATCTCACGAGCTTCAATTTGACTTGTCACAGTGCACAAATGGACACTCGAAAGAGGGGTTATGCCTATTTTAGTGAGTTGTGAGTTTCTTAGGTCTTTAGGCACGAGGAGAGTTTCTCAATTTAAAACGACAATAACTTCTTCTATGTGTGTTCGTTTTGGCTCTACCACATATCTAATCGAAGATTTTGAAATGATACACACTCTAGTAACCACTAGAACCCTTTCGGACATTCTTCAACTCCCCAAAAGACCCAAAATCCCTTTGGATGTTCAAAATATTGGCTTCAGGTGTCTGTTTTGCATTAACTTCTTCTATGAGTGTTTGTTTTTCCTCTACCACATATCAAATCAAAATCTTGGGACTTGGTTGCGCCCAAATTTACCCTACTGGTAAAAGCGGTCGATGTAGTACATGTAGGGGTCGAATCTACAGGGACCAAAGAAGTAACCTTGAGACGCTATAATTTGGTGAAGGATGGGCTTTGAAGTAGCCAACTTTGGGTTCGATTTTGGATGGTTTAAATAACACTAAGAAACCTACGTGAATTCAATTCAATGAAAATGGGTTGATCTAGGATTATGCTCGGGGTGGATTGAATGAATTTTACTTCTTTAAACAATTTTGGTTTTATTAATTCTTGATGAATCCATTCTTCAAAAATAACACTACCTTCATCATTTTCTTGTTTGGTGCTTACTAAACACAATTACTAATCCCCTATACACTTAGAGAACCAAATTCATGATCTCTCCGAGGTATATGGTCATTTAGTAATGGAATTTAGTTTTCTCAAACACAGTAAAGATGAAGAGTAGAAATAACTGAAGAATGGATGTCTTAAATTAATTATCCAATTAACAACAATCCATTCATAAAATAACATTCAATCCAGACTTTGCATCCTCCTAAGATCAACCCATTAAAGGGTTAGCCCTCCATTGATGGTGTACTCTCAATGGTGGGCGGAAGATTACTAACAAGAATTGGATTGAAGAAATTAAAACCGCAGAAATAACGAGCACTCCTCCGTGTGTGTGAATGAAATTCACACCTATGTGTGAACTAATTCACAACAACACAGAGATATCACTGTGCTTTGTGATAATAAAGTTTTAATAAATTAAATGAAAAATATAGAAGAGAAATAAGTAGATTAAGAACATAAAGATACAAAAAAGAAACTTACATGGAAATGGAAAACATTACAAAGGAAATTTGGAAGCATAACCTTACAATGAAACAAGCAACAAAAGATGATAAGAAAAATATCCACCCCTATTCCCTTCACCACTAGATCCTTATATAGGCATATTAGGAGCCTTAGGTACATCCCCCAACAATTAATTCACCCCCCAACAATTAATAGAGTAAAATGGAGGGTGAATAATCAAAAGGAAATTGATGTTTCAAATTTGACCCGGAAAACTGTCCAGATTCGTCCACCATATTGACGTGTGAATTCTCAATTGAAGACAGCCGAATCCGGTGGGGTTGTGGAAGAGAAATATATTCTTCCTTCTGTCCTCTATGAGCTGTAACAATTTCAGGAAATTTTCCTCATCCGTTTGGATGTTATGGTCGAAATTGTGGGACAGATTTCTGTGCATTAACGTCGGGTCCACCATTTAAATCTCAACTTCAGATCCCTTTATCATCATGAAAACATCAGAATTAGCTCCGGCCACAGTTTAATAAAATGATCCTCATATTTTTATATTTCTAATGTATAAATTTGAGATTAATTGGGATTATTTTGTGGGCCCAACATTTGTTTGATGGGCCTTAGGCCTATTATGCTTTTTCCAGCAAGTTTCTGCCTTCAGGTGCAAAAATCTCCATTTTAACTTGTGATTCATTCATCCGACCTAAAAGAAAAAATGTTCCAAATAAAGTGATGAATCATATACCAAAATATAAAATTAAAATGATGAATATTGTAATTTACACAAGCAAATTGTTTAGTGGGCCCAAATTGACACTTTAAGCATGAATTGCACAATGATGGGAAATGAAGTTCAATTTCTGAATTGGACTAAAATTGATGTTTATGAACTTTTAAAAACATTAATATTAAGATCTTAACAATGAATATTAGCCACTTTCAGTGACTAATCAGGACTAGACCTACACACCTATAACCACATAAGCACCTTCTCACATCCTTGATGTCTCAAAAAGGTACTTAAACCCTCCAAAAGACCATAACGTCTACTCCGGGAGTCTGTTTTGCCTCTACCATTTATCAAATCGAAGATTTCGACTAGATATACACATCTGTGACCAATAGGAACACCTTATCACGTTCTAAAAGTCCCAAAGGGTCCTTAATTCCACCAAATGACCCTAACTTCTGCTCTGGGTGTTAGTTTCACCTCTACCACATATCAAATTGAATCTTGAGACTAGCTCGACACATCTGTGACAACCATGAACAACTAAATAAACCTAAAAAACTATGATAACCCCATAAACCCTAAAAACCATTAAAACCCATGAAAACCCCTAACAAACCCTAAAAAATATTACAAACACTACGAAATGCTATCAAACCCTAACAAACCCTACCAAACCCTAACAAACCTTGAAAACCCCCTAAAAAACCTAAAAAACATAACAAAACCTAAAAACCCTAAAAAACCCTATCAGGCCCTAACAAACCCCAAGAAGCACTAAGAAACCCCAATAAACCCAAAAAAAACCCGAATAAATCCTAAAATCCCCTAAGAAACCATAAGAAACCCTATCAAAACCCTAAGAAAACCTAAGAAACACTAACAAACCCTTAAAAACCCTTACACACCATTAGAAACCCTAACACACTCTTAGAAACCTGATCACACCCTTAGAAACCCAAATGCACCCATAGAAACCCTAACACAACCTTAGAAACCCTTCGAAACCATAGCACGCCCTTAGAAAACCTAACCTAGCCATAAAAACCCTAACCCACCCTTAAAAACCCTAACACACACTTAGAAACCCTAACAAACTCTTAGACACCCTAAATCTCTCTAATAAGCACTAATAAATCCTAACAAACCCTACCAACCAATAATGAACCACAATAAACCCTAAAGCCCGCTACCAAACCATAATAAACGTTAATAAATCATAATGAACCTTAAAAAGCCTATTAGACCCCAATAAAAGCTACAAAATACCTAAAAACCCAAATATACAAAAAAAAAGCTATTAAACCATTCAAAATGCTAATATTCACAAAAAAACCCCGACAAACCTGGAAAAACCTGGAAAACCCTAAAAAAACCCTAAAACCCTAAATACCCTAAAAAACCCTAAAAACCCTAAAAAATCCTATTAAACCTAAAAACCCCTAAAACGCCTAAGAACACGAAAAAACCAAAAAAACGAAAAACCCCTAAAAACCCTAAAAAACGTCAAAAAACCTCAAAATGAAAAAAACCCTAAAAACCCTAAAAATTCTAAAAACATCTAAAAGCATAAAAATTCCTAACAAACCCCTAACCAGTCGAATGAAGCCCTTTAAAACTTTATAACCCCCCATGAAAACCCTAAAAAGCTCAAAAGAAACCCTAATACACCACAAAGAACCCTAAAGAACCCTAAAAAACCCTAAAGAACCACTAAAGCCACTAACAACGCCATATAAACCCTAACAATTGCTACAAAAAATCGAAAAAAGCTTCAAAACCCACAAAATTCGACAAAACCCCAAAAAACACTAAAACATCCCTAACAATGCATAAAAAATCCAAACACACCCATAAAACCCAAAAAACGCAAAAAACACCAAACAACTCAAACAAACTGTAACAAACCCTAAAAACCCTAACAAACCCAAACAAGCCCTAACAACTACTAATAATACCAAAGAACCACTAATAAACCCTAATAATCCCTAAAACCTACTATTGAACCCTAAAAACCTTAATAAACACTAATAAATCGTAATAACCTGTAATAAATCCTAACAAACTCTATTAGAACCTAATAAAATCTACAAAAGACCTAAAACCCCGAATATACAATAAAACCCCTACTAACCATAATAAACACTAAATATAACTAAAAACACTAACAAACCCAGCAAAACACTACCAAAACCTACAAACAATAGCCTACAAAACCCTACAACCCACTAATAAACCCTAACAAAACCTAATAACCTCAAAATAAATCATAACAAACCCTAACAACCCCAAATAAATTGTAAAAAATCCTGACAATGCCAAATAAATCGTAACAAACTGAAAAAAACCATAAAAACCCCTAATAAACTGCAATAAACCCTAACAAATCATAATAAACCTTAATAAATTGTAATAAACCCAAATACACATTTCTAAAACCTAATAATTAAAATAAACCCTAATAAACCCTAGAAAAAGATACTAATGCCTAAAAGGCCCAATAAAACCCTAATATACAATAAAAAATGCTAATAAACTATAAAAAATCCTAAAGAACACGAATAAACCCTCAAGAACCCTAATAAACCCTAAAGAACCACATTAAACTCTAAAGAATAGTAAAAACCCTAAAAAACCCAAAAAAACCCCAAAACACATTATGCAAACCCTAAAAACCGCTACAATAACCAAACAAACCCTAAAACACACTAAAAAACCCTAACAACCCCTATCAATCCCAAAAAAACAAATAAACCCATAACACCCCCCCCCAGAACCATTAAAAAGACATCAGATACCATAAAAAACCATAAACACCCGTTAACAACCCTTAAAACCCTAAAAAAAATACAAAATATAAACAACCATTAAAACTCGAAAAAAGGTCTTCAAATAGATACAAAACCCTAAAAACGTTACATAAACCCTTAAAAATGCAACAAAAACCCTTAAAATGCAACATAAACAAAAAAATGCAACATAAACCCAAAAAATGCTACATGAACCCTAAAAGCACTACACAAACACTAGAACTGTAACATAATCCCTAAAAAACCCAACATAAACCCAAATAAACGCAACATAAACATTAAAAACGCTACATAAAACATAAAAACAGAATATAAACCCTAAAAACACTACATGAACTCTAAAAACATTACATAATCCCTAAAAAATTCAACATAAATGCTACATCACCCCTAAAAATGTAACATAAACCCAGAAAACACAACATAAACCCTAAAAAATACAACATAAAACCTAAACCCCAAACACGCTACATAAACCCTAAAAAAATTACATAAACCCTAAATATGATACATAAAATCTAAAACCGCTAACTAAAACCTAAAACGCTACATAAACACTAAAAATGCTGCATAAACTCTTACAACGCTACACAAACCCTAAAAAATGCTACAGAAACCCTAAGGACGCTTTAAAACCATCAAAAATATTAAACTCTAATATACCATAATATAACAAATTAAACCCTGATAAACCCCTAATAAACTCTAATAATCCCTCAAAACACCTTATAATCCATAAAAACCCTAAAAACTATACTCAACACTAATAAAACCCCAAAAATACATAATAAACCCTAATAAATGATAATAAAACCTAATAAACACTAAAAACACATTAAAAAACCTAAACAACCCTACCCAACCCTAATAGACAATAATAAACACTAACAAACCCTAATAAACCCTAAAAAATCCCTAAAAAGAACTAATAAACCATAAATAAAGCCAAATAAACCCTACTCAACCCTAACAAACCTTAACACACCATAATAACCCCTAATAAAACCCTACAAAACCCTAATAATGAAAAAAATGCTCGTATACCATAAAAATCCCAAAAAACCCTAATAAACTCTAATATAAACTAATAAACCATAAAAATGCTCACAAATAATAAAAAAATGATCACAAATAATAAAAACAGGCTATATTACCAATAAAGACCTAAAAACACTAATATAACCTATTATGGACAAAAATACTAATATAGCTTAAAAATACCTAGAAACCCTAATAAAACATAATAAAATCTAATATAACCTAAGAAACCCAAAAAATGCTCACAAACAAAAAAAACACTCACAAACAATAAAAACAAGCTATATTATCTAAAAACACCTAAAAAACACTAACATAACCTAATAAAACAAAAAAACTAATAAACCCTTAACAAACCCTAATAAATAATAAAAATCCCTAATAAACCCTAATAAAAACTAATAAACCTTAATAAAACCTTAATAAAACCGTAAAAATACCTTCTCAACCCAAATAAACCTTGACACACAATAAAAAAACCTAATAAAACCCATCTAAACCCCAATAAACTGAAAAACTCAAATAAACCATTTAAAATCCCTAGAAACCCTAATAAACCATTATAAATTCAAATAAAAGCTAATAAACCATTAAAAATGCTCACAAACACTAAAAACATGCTAATAAAACTTAAAATGTTAGAACAACCCCTCATATATATTAAAAAAAACTAAAAAACACTCATATACCCTAATAAAAACACTAACAAACCCTAGTAAACCCTAAAAATCCATAAAAACCCCAAATAAACCATACTCAACCCTAATAAACCCTAATAAAATCTTAACGATACCGACTCAACCCTAATAAAACCCTAAAAATACCAACTCAACCTTAATAAACCTTAACACGCCATAATAAACCATAATAAACCCCACTAAACCCTAAAAACGCAAATATACCATTAAAAAGCCCTAAAACCCCTAATAAAGGCTAATATAACCTAAAAAAGCTTAAAAGCGCGAATAAACCCGAATAAACACTACTAAACACTAAAAAACCCTAATATACCCTCTTAAAAATTAATAAACCATAATGAACCCTAATAAACCCTAATAAATCCTAAACATACCGAAATATACCATAACATATCTAATATACCCTCTTAAAAATTAAGGTTTGTTAGGGTTGAGTAGGGTTTATTTGGCTTTATTAATGGTTCATTAGGGCTTTTGGGGTTTGTTTGGGGTGTATATAGTTTTATTAGTCTTTATTAGTGTCTATTAGGGTTGGTTAGAGTTGTTTAGGTTTTCTTAATGTGTTTTTAGGGTTTATTCGGCTTTATTATCATTTATTAGGGTTTATTAGATATTTTACAGGTTTTATTAGTGTTGAGTAGAGTTTCATTGAATTTTAGGGATTATAAGTTGTTTTTAGGGATAATTAGATTTTTTTGGGGTTTATTAGGGTTTTATTTTTTATATTATGGTATATTATGGTTTAATTTTTTTTGAGGGTTTTAAAGCTTATTTAGGGTTTTTGTAGCATTTTTTAGGGTTTGTGTAGCATTGTTAGAGTTTATGTAGCATTTTTAGTGTTTATGTAGTGTTTTTAGGGTTTAGTTTGTAGTTTTAGATTTTATGTATCATTTTTAGATTTTTTGTAACATTTCTAGGGTTTATGTTGTGATTTTTAGGGTTTATGTTGTGATTTTTAGTGTTTATGTTATAGTTCTAGGGTTTATGTAGTGCTTTTAGGGTTTATGTTGCGTTTTTTTTGGTTTTATGTTGCGTTTTTTTGGTTTATGTTTGCATTTTTAGGGTTTTTTTGTATTTTTTTGGGTTTATGTAACATTTTTAAGATTTATGTATCTATTTGTATCCTTTTTTAGGTTTTTAATGGCTGTTTATAGTTTGTAGTGTCTTTAGGGGTTTTAAGGGTTGTTTATGGGTGTTTATGGTTTTTATGGTATCTGATGGCTTTTTAATGGTTTTTAGGGGGTTTTATGGGTTTATTTGCTTTTTTTGGATTGATAGGTATTGTTAGGGTTTTTTAGTGTGTTTTAGGGTTTTTTTGGGTATTGTAGCGGTTTTTAGGGATAGTATAATGTGTTTTGGTGTTTTTTTGGGTTCTTTAGGGTTTTTAGTATTCTTTAGAGTTTAATATGGTTATTTAGGTTTTATTAGGGTTCTTTAGGGTTTATTAGTGTTCTTTAGGATTTTTTATAGTTAATTAGTTTTTTTTTTGTATATTAGGATTTTATTGGGCTTTTGTAGGCATTAATAGATTTTTTTAGGGGTTTTCAACCTTTTATAGGGTTATTTAGGATTTATTAGGGGTTATTAGGGTTTATTTTATTTATTATGGTTTAGTAATGCGTATTTGGGTTTATTATGATTTATTAGGGTTTATTATGATTTGTTAAGGTTTATTAGGGTTTATTAGGGATTTGATAAGGTTTCTTTAAGTTTTTATAATTTATTTGGCATTGTTAGGATTTGTTATGATTTATTTGGGGTTGTTAGGGTTTGTTACGATTTATTTTGGGGTTTTTAGGGGTTTTTAGGGCTTATTAGTCGGTTGTAGGGTTTTGTTGGCTATTATTTGGACATTTTTGTAGCATTTTGTCGGCTTTGTTAGGTTTTTTATTGATTATTAGGGTTTTTATGGTTTAATAGTGTTTTTATTGTATATTAGGGGTTTTAGGGATTTTGTAGCATTTATTAGGGTCTAATAGAGTTTTTTAGGGTTTATTAATATTTATTAGTGTTTATTTGGGTTTTTAGTGTTTAATAGTGGGTGTTATGGGTTATTAGGGTTTATTAGTAGTTCTTAGGGTTTATTAGTGTTTGTTAGGGTTTTTAGGTTTTGATAGGTTTTTTAGGGGTTGTTATAGTTTGTTTGAGTTGTTTGGGGTTTTATGTGTTTTTTTTGGGTTTTTATGATTGTGTTTGGATTTTTATGCTTTTTTAGGGTTATTTTAGCGTTTTTGGGGTTTTGTTGTGTTTTGTGGGTTTTGAAGCATTTTTTTGGCTTTTGTAGAAATTGATAGGGTTTATATAGCATTGTTAGTGGCTTTAGTGATTCTTTAGGGTTCTTCAGGGTTTTTAGGGTTTTTAGGGTTCTTTAGGGAGTATTAGGGTTTCTTTGGGGGGGTTTTAGGGTTTGCTATGGGGTTTTAGGGTTTTTAAGGGTTTCATAGGGTTTGTTAGGGTTTTGTTTGGAATGTTTTGGCTTTTAGGGATTTTTTAGCATTTTTAGTGGTTTTCAGTTTTTAGGGTTTTTGAGGTTTTTTTGAGGGTTTTGAGGGTTTTTTTGGTTTGTTTTCGGGTTTTTTCGATTTTTTCAGTTTTTAGGGGTTTTATGGGTTTTTTAGGTTTTTCCTGGTTTTTAGGATTTTTTTGTCAATATTACCATTTTGAATGGTCTAATAGTGTTTTTGTTGCATATTTGGGTTTATTGGTATTTTGTAGCTTTTATTGGGGTCTAATAGGGTTTTTAGGGTTTATTATGATTTATTAGTGTTTATTAGGGTTTAGTAGTGGGATTTAGGATTTATTATGGTTTATTATGGTTTATTATTGGTTGGTTGGGTTTGTGAGGATTTATTAGTTCTTATTAGAGTGATTTAGGGTGTCTAAGGGTTTGTTAGGGTTTCTAAGGGTGTGTTAGGGTTTTTAAGGGTGGGATAGGGTTTTTATGGGTGTCATAGGATTTCTATGGGTGTGCTATGGTTTCTAAGGGTTTTTATGATTTTTTAGGGTTTCTATGGGTGCGTTGGGGATTCTAAGGGTGTGCTAGGGTTTCTAAGGGTATGTTACAGTTTATAAGTGTGTCTTAGGGTTTCTAAGGGTGGGTTAGTGTTTCTTTGGATTGCTTAGGGTTTTGTTATGGTTTTTAGGGTTTTAGGGTTATGTTAGGGTTTCATATGGTCTATTATGGGGTTTTAGGGTTTCTTTGGGTTTTTTATTGGGGTTTCTTAGTACTTCTTGGGGTTTGATAGGTCTTGTTAGGGTTTGATAGGGATTTTTAGGTTTTGTTATGTTTTTTGGGTTTTTTGGGTTGTTTTAGTGTTTGATAGGGTGGGATAGGATTTGTTAGGGTCTGTTAGTATTTGTTAGGGTTTGGTAGGGTTTTTCAGGGTTTGTGTTGTTTTTAATGGTTCTTAGTGTTTATGGGGTTATTCATGGTTTTTATGGTAACTTAGTTGTTCATGGTTGTCACAAATGTGTGGATCGAGTCACAAGATTCAATTTGATATGTGGTAGAGGTGAAACCAACACCCGAAGCATAAGTTATGGTAATTTGGAGGAGTTAAGGACCTTTTGGGTCTTTAGGAATGTGGTAAGGTGTTCCAATTGGTCACAAATGTGTAGATCTAGTCAAAATATTTTATTTGATATATGGTAGAGGCAAAAGGGACTCTGGGGGTAGATGTTATGGTCTTTTTGAATGTTTATATACCTTTTTGGGCCTTCAAGGATGTGAGAAGGTGCTTCAGTGGTAATTGGAGTGTAGTTATAGTCTCAAGATTCGATTTGACATGTGGTCAAGGCAAAACGGACACCCATAGAAGAAGTTTTTGCAAAACAGATACCAGAAGCCAATCTTTTGACCATCCAAAAGGATCTTTGGTATTTTTGTGGGTTTAATAATGTCAGAAAGGATTCCAGTGGTTACCAGAGTCTGTATCATTTCACAATATTCGATTTGATATGTGGTAGATCCAAAATGAACACACGTATAAGAAGTTATTGTCATTTTAAATTGAGCAACCCTCATAGCACCTAAAAACCTAAGAAACCCGCAACTCACTACAATTGGCATAACTTATCCATCAGGTGTCTGTTTGATTGTTGTGACTAGTAAAATCGAAGCTCGTAAGATGAGTGAGGACCAAGTCTAATCGAAACTGTGAAAAGATCAAAGAAAGAGATGATATATTAGGTATACCACTCCAAAAAAAGTCCAAATCCAGACCGCCATAAAATTCACTCCGGTTGTCCATTTGAGCTCTACCACATATCAAATCGATGGCAGTGAAAATATCTATGCAAAAGGATAACTTGAAAAATGTTCTTGTCGTGTTTGGGACCCTAAAATCCCAAAAACCCAACATAAGGCCTCCAAAACACCATTTCTGATTCTGGATCCCTGTCAAATTGTTTCTTAAAATGGTCGTAACTTCTAATTCGTTTGTCTGTTCAGCCTCCGGCACTTGTTTTTGTAGTAGTTTGTTCCATGAGATTTAGTTTGAATATTCACGTATAGTTAATAGACACCTATAGAAGAAGTTGTTCCTTTTTAATGACTATGTGATTTGTTAGGTTTTTCGAGACACCATTTCTAGCACTTTTGTATTGTCTACTATTTTTTCAAACAACTATGAATTATTATTGTTGTTGTTATTATTATTATTATCATCATCTCATGAAAATGAACATTCACATGCAGGTGTGTTGCTATTATATTTTTATTACCATGCACAAGCACATGCAATGCACACACGTTATTTTATTATCACATTTGTTATTATTATTGTTGTTATTATTATTATTATTATTCTTGTTGTTGTTGATGTTGTGGTTGTTATTGTTATTATCATCACATGCAAATGCAGATCCAAATGCACATACACACACATTTAATGAACGTTCATTATTCTCTTATCACATGCATTATTATTATTATTATTATTATTATTATTATTATTATTATCATCATCACCATCACATGCAAATACAATGCATGAGAGTTATTATTTTTTACCATACACATGCACATGTACTGCACATTCAATATTCTATTATCATATGCATTACTACTACTAATATTATTACTACTCCTGTTATTATTACTATCATCACATGCAAATATTGATGCACGTGCATTATTATTTATTATTTTTTACCTTATACGTGCCTATGCAATGCACTTGTATTATTCTTTTATTATTATTATTATCATTATCATAGTTATTATTAATATTATTATTATTATCATTATCATTATTATTATCATTATCACATGAAAATGCAAATGCATGTGCTTTGTTATTTATTATTTATTACCATGCACATGCATGTGTTATTATTATTATTATTATTACAATTAGTATTATTAATATTATCATCAAATGTAAATGAACATGCACATGCATGTGCGTTCTAATTTATTATTATTTATTTATTATTTACCACTATGCACATGCACATTAAATGCACTTGCATTATTCTATTATTATTGTTATTGTTGTAGTGGTTGTTGTTGTATTTGTTTGTATCATCAAATACAAATTCACATGCACGTGCGTTGTTATTAATTATTTATTACCATGCATGTGCATGCGTCATTATCATTATCATTACATTTAAATGCACATGCACATGCATTATTATATATTATTTATTATCATGCACATGCACATGCAAATGCAATGCACTTGCGTTATTCTATTATCACATGTGTTATTATTATTTATTCTAATGCATGTGCACAGGCAATTCACATGCGTTATTCTATTATTACATGTGTAATTAATTATTATTTATTATCATTCACATGAAAATTCACATTCATGTGGAATTGGTTATTTTTTATTATTTATTACCATGCACATGCACATGCACATGCACAAGCACATGCAAATGCACTTGAATGTGCATAATTATTTATTATTTATTATCATTCACATGAACATGCACATACAAATGCGTTATTATTTATAATTTTTTATTTATTATCATTCTCACGAAAATGCGCAGGCATATGAACATGAACGTGCGTTATGATTTATTATTTAAATCATGCACATTCATATGCACATGCACGTGCGTTAACACTATTATTATTAATAGAGGCATTTTTAGGGTTTACTGTCATTTTTAGGATTCTTAGGTGTTATTAACATTTATTATGGTTTGTTAGGGTTATTGGTTTTTTAATGGTATATTAGCATTTTTTAGGGTGTGGTGGGGGTTATCGGGATTTTATTAGGGTTTATTATGGTGTGTCAAGGTTTATTAAGGTTTATTAGGTATTTATTGGGTTTTATTATTATTGAGTTGGGTTTATTAGGGTATATTATGGTATATTTGTGTATGTTTAGGATTTATTAGGGTTTATTACGGTTCATTATGGTTTATTAAATTTTAAGAGTGTAAATTAGGGTTTTTTAGTGTTTAGTAGTGTTTATCCAGTTTTATTAGCACTTTTAAGCTTCGTTATGTTTTATTAGCATTTATTAGGGGTTTAAGGGATTTTTAATGGTATATTTGCATTTTTTGGGTTTAGTGGGGTTTATTGTGTTTTATTATGTTGTTTCAAGGTTTATTAGGGTTTAGTGGGTATTTATATGGTTGAGTCAGTATCTTTAAGTTTTTATTAGGGTTTATTAGGGTTGAGTACGGTTTATTAGCGTTTGGTATGGATTTTTGGTGTTTACTCGGGTTTCTTATTGTATTTTAGTTTTTGTTAATATATATGAGGGGTTGTTATGACTATTTAGGTTTTATTAGCATGTTTTTATTGTTTGTGAGCATTTTTAATGGTTTATTAGCTTTTATTTGAATTTATTAAGGTTTATTATGGTTTCTAGGGCTTTTTAATGGTTTGATTGCGTTTTTTGTTTATTGGGGTTTAGTTGGGTTTTATTTGGTTTTGTTATCGTGTGTCAAGGTTTATTATAATTAAGAAGTAATTTTTAGGGTTTTATTATGGTTTCATTAGGGTTTATTCGTTTTTATTCGGGTTTATTAGGGATTTTTCGGGTTTATTAGGGTTTGTTAGGGTTTTTTTGTTTTTTTTGTTTTATTAAGTTATATTAGTGTTTGTAAGGTCTTTTTAGATAATATAGTGTGTTTTATTGTTTTTGAGTGTTTTTTTTTTGTTTGTGAGTGTTTTAGGGTTTGTTATGTTATATTCGAGTTTATTATGGTTTATTAGGGTTTCTAGGGATTTTTAAGGTATATTAGCTTTTTTTGACTTTATTAGGTTATATTAGTGTTTTTAGTTCTTTTTAGGTAATATAGTGCATTTTTATTGTTTGTGATAGTTTTTTATTGTTTGTTAGAATTTTTAGTGTTTATAAGGTTATGTTAGAGATTATTCGGGTTTCTAAATATTTTTTAAGGTATACTAGCATTATTTTATTTATTAGGGTTTTGTAGGATTTTATTGGGGTTTATTATGGTGTGTTGATGTCTGTTAGGGTTGAGTAGGGTTTATTTGGCTTTATTTATGGTTTATTAGGGCTTTTAGGGGTTTTTTGGGATTTATTAGGGTTTATTAGTGTTTATTAGTGTCTATTAGGGTTGGTTAGGGTGGTTTAGGATTTCTTAACGTGTTTTTAGGGTTTATTAGGTTTTATGATTATTTATTAGGGTTTATTTGGTATTTTTAGGATTTTATTTGATTTCAATAGAGTTTCTTATAATTTTAGGGATTATAAGGGGGTTTTATGGATTATTAGAGTTTATTAGGGGTTTATTATAGTTTAATTTTTTATATTATGGTATATTAGGGTTTAATATTTTTGATGGTTTTAAAGTGTTTTTAGGGTTTTTGTAGTATTTTTATGGTTTTTGTTGCATTGTTAGTGTTTATATATAATTTTTATTGTTTATGTAGTGTTTTTAGGGTTTAGTTAGCAGGTTTTGATTTTATGTATCATTTTTAGGGTTTATGTAACGTTTTTAGGGTTTATGTAGCGTGTTTAGGGTTTAGGTTTTATGTAGACATTTTGAGGGTTTATGTAATGTCTAGGATTTCTTCGTATGTTTATTTTAATATTATATGGGAATTTCTTTCAAGACCAGGCGTTGTGATGACGTGCAGTTCCAAGGCCCGGTGAGACCGGAACAAATGTTTGAATATAATTTAATAATTAAATAACACGCGCGTGTGGTTTTCCTAAAAAAGTACAATAACTCTTAAACGGGTGCCCGAATCAGAAATCTGAGGGCACCGTTGCGTTCAGAGTAGCGACTTTACCTTAGGCGAGGCCTAACATTGGCTGGTGCAGGTCGGTGGTGAAATCTAGTTTTTTAGAGGTAACCATAATAAAATATTTAATAAAAATATTTTATTAAATATTGTGGCAGCGAATATCTTTTATATTTTTAAATTGATATTTGCCCAGGGATCTAGGGTTACAGACCTCATAACCCTGAAACCCTTGGAGGCTCTGGAGGCTCTGAAGGGAACCCCAACGAGGAGACGGTGTTCTTGATGAGCTTCGCCGGCGACGACGACTTAGCAACCAGATATTCTCCAATGAATGCCATAGATCCAAGTAAGATGTTTGATTTTGGTTTCCTTTCCCCGTTCATGATTCCTATGATGAACTCGAACTAATCCACGAACAGATTAGCCCGTAGATCAATCGTATTTGCTGGATGGGCTTTTTTTGGGGATTTTGGGGATTGATTCTTGAAGTTATTTTGGTTTCATTTAATCTTATAACGGTGATGAACCATGATCGACACAAACATCGATCAAGGTTTGTCCCTCTCGATTGGTTGTGTCTTTCTTCCCCGATTTCAAGCGTTCTTCGTGTGCATTCTATGCTTTCTTTGCAGGGTATGAACAACGATCGATTGCGCCTTTAATCTATGACGCAATGATATGAAATTTTATATCCAACCTCAGGAGGATGGTCTGGAGCTGCGACGACTGTTTCGGCAGACAATTTGGAGCGGATCGGGAGATATGAGTTCTTGGGAATTTTTCCTTCAGATGGATCGTTGGAGGTTTATGACCCGATTGAAGGTTTGAAACACTCGGATTCGGTGTTAAGATGATGAAATGAACAAGGATATTGAGTTTCGTGGCAAATGGACAAGAGAAATGAGATCTGGAGATCTGGTCGAGGCGTGAGGAGGAAGACGATGGTTCTGGAGAAATCCCAACTACACAGTGTGTAGTATGGGCTACACGTCGTGTGTTCATTGGTGGACCACCTAGCGTGTACTTCGGGAGTACACGGACACAGGTTGGTTACACGGCCAAGGACACGGCGTGTATACCCTTCCATGACCAGACCCGGCCAGATACACAGGATACCCCATGTACTAGTACATGGGCAAGGCGACACGGGTTGAGACCATGTACGGGCACATGGCCAGCGTACACGGAGCAAAACCTGGACCCTTGTTCATGGCGTGTACTCTTTCTACACTCTATGTAGTTACTCTTTATACAAAAAACCTAGATACACAGGCCGTTTACATGGGAAGTACCCAGAGTTAAGGAACATGGCGTGTGATTCTACTACACGTCGTGTAACCTGTCTTACATGGCTTGAGCGATTTTCCTTCTATGAATTGGACTATAATTATTAGGGTACATACCCTTGGTCTTTCCCCTAAAGGTTTCTGGTATCATTTCCTATGTACAGGAGTATGATCTCTTCAGTAGGACTTCCTGAATAATGTTGTTGGAATCCCTTCTGTGAAACTTGGAGCCAGATCCTCTATTCCTTCCGGGTACCCTAGGCAGAGTTCTTTGTATTGACGTGACCAACTTTACCCAGGCACCGATCCTCTGCTTAGCGTATTAGTTTAGACTGAGTTATTGGAATCACCCCATAGCTATTGGTTGTGATCCTCATCTGAACATCGTATTCTTAAGCACTTGTGGGGTGAGTTCTCCCGTAACGAGTTCTTCGTGTCTCTCTCTTCAGACCTAAGAGTTTGTTCTCCTGGTTATGCGCTTAGTGAAATCTTTGAGTTGGATCTTAGTGGTGGTTTCCCGATGGTCGATCATGTATGAGTATATCTGGATAATCTTGTTATATGTTCTGAAAACATATACTGTATAGATCTTATTGTATCATTCCTTTGTGGTATTTTCACTTGTTGTATTCCTTTGTAGTTTCAGAGTGTCCTAATGGGTATTGTTATACTCACCCCTGCATGAGCTTTTCCCACACGTGTCGTGTCTTGTGCAGACGAGCGAGCCTTTGATAGGATTATAGGTGGACCAAGATCGGACGGTGCTCAATGAGATTAGGCAAGCCGAGTTGTGTTCCCACAGCTATGGATTGCAGTACCAGTACCTTACATTTGAGGTTGGACTTTGTTGCAGAGTTGCTTTTGGTGGGTTTGTACTTTTTCACCAGGGTTTTGCATTACTGTTCTTTAATTTCCTGTGATACTCTGTTGGTTGGAATTTTTAGTGTATGCATGCATTTCCCTTTTTGGTAGTTTTTACTATTCAGCTTTGTGGGCATGGAGATGTGTGTGTGTGTGTACATGTTTATAGGAAATGCCTCCCATGTTAGTGACATGACTACTTTGTGCTACTCACCAGCCTCTGGCCTATTAGAGGTGGGCTTGGGGAGTTACGGTACAGGCCCCGCTAGGATGGGTTGTGACAGAGTGGCATCAGAGGTGGTTGGTTCTACCTTAGGACCTAGAGTCTATGAGTTGGTTTGGGGCAACAGTGTTAAGTGTTTCTAGTTCGGATTTTAGGTCAGGGAACCTAGTGTTGGTACGAGCAGCCGACATATCCATACACCAGGACTCTGATAACTTTATTTTTGACTCAGAACACGAGAACAATTGTTTCAAGGGAAAATAATGGTACATGGATCATATAGGAATGGGTTGTGGTTTCTATGTCCTTCTTGAGTCAGCTTTCTATATATACTCACTGACTGCGATACATCTTGTTATCTTTATTGGATGCCTCTACGACACACACCCACTTAGATCCAGCAGATCAATCACGAGGATGACCCCCTCAGTGATGAAGCTTCGGTACAGGGACCATATCCCCCTGTTTTACCTTTGGGTGGTGTGCCAACTATTCCACCACCTATGGAGCAGTGTTTAGATCCTGCTATACCAGTAGAGGAGGAGTGCAGGCTGAGCACAATCCATGAGTTTCAGAGATAGATACCCCCAAGTTTCGAGGCGATCCTGACCCTTATGCAGTAGAGGACTGGCTTGAGGCAGTGTCCATAGTCCTCTGTTTGGTCAAGACACCAGCAGACCATATGGTGATCCTGGCAGCGAGACTTCTGCAGTCTCGACAGGATGATGGTGGAGTTTGGTTATCCAGACCCACGACGAGGTGAATATTTCATGGTCAGAGTTTGAGCACATCTTTAGAGAGGATTTTTCACAAGTTATCCTGAGAGCATTACGTATACATGAGATTATTCATCTCCAGCAGGGAACCATGTCGATGTCTGACTATTCATTGAGGTTTACCGACCTCTCATGGTACTCGATGGATGTGGTCAGGTATCAGTACTTCAGAGCTTGAACTATTGAGCGGGGCTTGCAAAG
Organism: Viscum album; assembly: GCA_963277665.1. Taxonomy (NCBI): domain Eukaryota; kingdom Viridiplantae; phylum Streptophyta; class Magnoliopsida; order Santalales; family Viscaceae; genus Viscum; species Viscum album. The sequence goes on along the minus strand of OY728167.1, from coordinate 2,357,590 downwards.
AGACATTTGAGATAACATTATCCCTATTAGAATTCCTACTTATGCTAGTATTCTCAAGCTGACATTGGCGGTAGAGAGCTTCTTGGCAGAGCAGAGATAGCCTATAGTTGTCAGTAGTGAGCGAGATGGAGTAGAGACCTCGGCAGCAGGGAGCCGAAGTCAGGGACCCAGGCGTGGGAGACGTTTTCAGAGGAGATCCCAGGATAGGGGATCTGCTGTACAGGGTTCGTAGGGAACATCAATCCAGCCTAGAGAGAGGTGATGCTACTCTTGTGATGGCAGGGGACATCTTTCTCGAGATTGTCTGACCCACTGTACTACTGATATGGGAGCGGTGGATGGACCACCGATGCAGAGGCAACGTGTGGAGAAGACAGATCCATGGGGTGGAAGACGTGATAGAGGATCTTGGAGAGCAGCTGGAGGTGGTTGCCGTTTTGACATTTTACCACCACCACCCCCAGGAGGTCCACCCCTAGCTCAGGGAGCTGGTGGACAGAGGCAAGGACAGCTGCAGGCAGTGGAGGCTTATTACCAAGGTACTCCTAGAATGATTAGAGGTACAATTTGTGTCGTTTCTACTTTGGTTGTCGTACTGATAGACGCAGGTGCTAGTCATTCTATTATTTCTTCTTATCTTGTTTGAGACCATGAGATTCTAGTGGAGTCGTTGACTCGACCCTTATGAATAGAAACACTGACTGGAAAAGATTCATAGATCACACACCATTGCAGACAGTGTGACCTAACCCTTGGAGGCAAGAGATTTGGTTGGAACCTCTTAGAGGTAGCGTCAAGGCCTTACGATGTCATTCTTGTTATGGATTGGCTATCCACAGTTCATTCCCAGATTGACTGTTTTAGGAGAAGGGTGCGGTGTGTCTGCAGTGATAGAACAAGGTTCTCCTTCATCAGTGAAAAGGAGACCTAGGTAGCGCGAGATGGACTCGTGCGAAGGAAGGTACAACCGATTTCACATCAGTTGGCTAGCCTAGCCCTTGGTATAGAAGATGTGACGAGTTTCTATTTTCCAGCAGTAGTGGCTGAGTATGAGGATGTATTTCCAGAGGATGTCCCTAGACTACCTCCCCATCGGGAGATAGATTTTTGCATTGAGTAATAGCCTAGGATGACACCAATATCAACATCAGCATATCAGATGGCTCCTGCAGAGCTTTGTGAGTTGAGGGTGTAGCTAGAAGACTTATAGAGGAAGGGCATCGTGAGAGCTAGTGTTTCACCCTAGGCAGCCCCAGTGTTGTTTTCCAAGAAGGTAGACATAAGATTGAGGCTGTGTGTGGGTTATCGGCGCTTGAATCAGGTGACCGTTAAGAACTGGTATTCACTTCTGAGGTTTGATGACCTCTTCGACCAGTTAAGAGGGGGATGATGGTTCTAGAAGGTTGATCTATGATCAGGCTATCACCAGTTACTAGTACGGGATGAGGATATACCTAAGACGTCTTTCAGATGTCACTACAGTCACTATGAGTACTTGGTGATGCACTTCGGCGTGACGAATGCCCCGACAGTGTTTATGGGACTCTCGAACCGGATCTTTCAGTACTATCTAGATTGGTTTGTAGTGGTATTCATCGATGATATCCTTGTGTACTCTACGTCTGAGGAGGAGCATGCGAGGCACCTAAGGATGGTTCTGGAAACACTCCGAGAGCACCAGTTGTACAGGAAGCTCTCGAAGTATCAATTCTGGATACTGGAGGTCCACTTTCTGGGAAATGTTATCTCAGCAGATGGTGTAGTAGCGGACCCAGCCAGGGTAGAGGTAGTGTTAGCATGGGATCCACCCTGGAGCGTAATGGAGGTGCGAAGTTTCCTTGGGTTGGAAGGCTAATATCGTAGATTCATTCTTGATTTCTCCAAGATTTCAGCATCCATGACAGCTTTGACACGAAAGGGGTGGCCTTTCGTGTGGGCCAATAGATGCCATCAGGATTTTCAACAGTTGAGACAAAGTCTGATGAGCACCCCGATCATGAGACTACCAGAAGAGGGTGTCGAGTACGTAGTATTCTGCGATGCATCTTGAACCGGGCTTGGTTGTGTCCTGATACAGAGGAAAGTGGTGATTGCCTATGGCTCATGCCAGTTGATTCCATATGAGTAGAACTACGTGACCCATGATCTTGAGTTGGCAGCGGTAGTCTTTGCATTAAAGATACAGTGGAACTACCTGATGGGTGAGCATTTTACCATCTACTATAATCACAAGAGTCTCATATATATATTTTCTCAGAAAGATCCGAATTTGAGACCACAACGGTGTATTGAGTTCCTCCAGGACAACGGCTTTGAGATCATTTATACTCCTGGGAAGGGGAATGTTGTGGAAGATGCTCTCAGCAAGAAATCCAGTTCGTAGTTGCTAGATGAGGCGATGAGGCAGTTGGCCTCTTTACAGTTATCCTTCATGGATTGAGATGAGGGATCTTACCTTCAGTCGATGGTTGTTACCCATCCACTCTTATAGCGAGTCAGGGAAGCACAGCTCGAGGATGCTAGTTGTGAGACTCTACATAAACTCTTACAACGCTACACAAACCCTAAAAAATGCTACAGAAACCCTAAGGACGCTTTAAAACCCTCAAAAATATTAAACTCTAATATACCATAATATAAAAAATTAAACCCTAATAAACCCCTAATAAACTCTAATAATCCCTCAAAACACCTTATAATGCATAAAAACCCTATGAAACTCTACTCAACCCTAATAAAACTCCAAAAATACATAATAAACCATAATAAATGATAATAAAACCTAATAAACACTAAAAATACATTAAAAAACCTAAACAACACTACCCAACCCTAATAGACAATAATAAACACTAATAAACCCTAATGAACCCCAAAAAATCCCTAAAAAGAACTAATAAACCATAAATAAATCCAAATAAACCCTACTCAACCCTAACAAACCTTAACACACCATAATGACCCCTAATAAAACCCTACAAAACCCTAATAATGAAAAAAATGCTAGTATACCAAAAAAATCCCTAGAAACCCTAATAAACTCTAATATAAACTAATAAACCCTAAAAATGCTCACAAATAAAAAAAAATGATCACAAATAATAAAAATAGGCTATGTTACCAAAAAAGACCTAAAAACACTAATATAACCTAATAAAGACAAAAAATGATAATATAGCTTAAAAATCCCTAGAAACCCTAATAAAACATAATAAACTCTAATATAACCTAAAAATCCTAAAAATGATCACAAACAAAAAAACACTCACAAACAATAAAAACACGCTATATTATCTAAAAACACCTAACAAACACTAATATAACCTAATAAAACAAAACAAACTAATAAACCCCTAACAAAACCTAATAAACAATAAAAATCCCTAATGAACCCTAATAAAAACTAATAAACCTTAATAAAACATTAATAAAACCGTAAAAATACCTTCTCAAGCCAAATAAACCTTAACAGACAATAGAAAAACCTAATAAAACCCATCTAAACCCCAATAAACAGAAAAACGCAAATAAACCATTTAAAATCCCTAAATACCCTAATAAACCATTATAAATTCAAATAAAAGAAAATAAACCACTAAAAATGCTCACAAACACTAAAAACATGCTAATAAAACTTAAAATGTTAGAACAACCCCTCATATATATTAACAAAAACTAAAAAATACTCATATACCCTAATAAAAACACTAACAATCCCTAGTAAACCCTAAAAATCCATAACAAACCCAAATAAACCATACTCAACCCTAATAAACCCTAATAAAACCTTAACGATATCGACTCAACCCTAATAAAACCCTAAAAATACCTACTCAACCCTAATAAACCTTAACACGCCATAATAAACCATAATAAACCCCACTAAACCCTAAAAACGCATATATACTATTAAAAAGCCCTAAAACCCCTAATAAAGGCTAATAAAACCTAACAAAGATTAAAAGCCCTAATAAACCTGAATAAACACTACTAAACACTAAAAAACCCTAATATACCCTCTTAAAAATTAATAAACCATAATGAACCCTAATAAACCCTAATAAATACTAAACATACCGAAATATACCATAACATATCTAATATACCCTCTTAAAAATTAAGGTTTGTTAGGGTTGAGTAGGGTTTATTTGGCTTTATTTATGGTTCATTAGGGATTTTGGGGTTTGTTTGGGGTTTATTCAGTTTTATTAGTGTTTATTAGTGTCTATTAGGGTTGGTTAGGGTTGTTTAGGTTTTCTTAACATGTTTTTAGGGTTTATTAGGCTTTATTATCATTTATTAGGGTTTATTAGGTATTTTCAGGTTTTATTAGTGTTGAGTAGAGTTTCATAGAATTTTAGGGATTATAAGGTGTTTTTAGGGATTATTAGATTTTTTAGGGGTTTATTAGGGTTTTATTTTTTATATTATGGTATATTAGGGGTTAATTTTTTTGAAGGTTTTAAAGCTTCTTTAGGGTTTTTGTAGCATTTTTTAGGGTTTGTGTAGCATTGTTAGAGTTTATGTAGCATTTTTACTGTTTATGTAGTGTTTTTAGGGTTTAGTTTGCAGTTTTTGATTTTATGTATCATTTTTAGGTTTTTTGTAACATTTATAGGGTTTATGTTGTGATTTTTAGGGTTTATGGTACAGTTCTAGGGTTTATGTAGTGCTTTTAGGGTTTATGTTGCGTTTTTTGGTTTATGTTGCGTTTTTTTTGTTATGTTTGCATTTTTAGGGTTTTTGCTGCATTTTTTAGGGTTTATGTATCTATTTGTATCCTTTTTTAGGTTTTTAATGGCTGTTTATAGTTTGTAGTGTCTTTAGGGGTTTTAAGGGTTGTTTACGAGTGTTTATGGTTTTTATGGTATTTGATGGCTTTTTAATGGTTTTTGGGGGGTTTTATGGGTTTATTTGCTTTTTTTGGGATTGATAGGTGTTGTTAGGGTTTTTAGTGTGTTTTAGGGGTTTTTTGGGTATTGTAGCGGTTTTTATGGTTCATATAATGTGTTTTGGTGTTTTTTTGGGTTCTTTAGGGTTTTTAGTGTTCTTTAGAGTTTAATATGGTTATTTAGGTTTTATTAGGGTTCTTTAGGGTTTATTAGTGTTCTTTAGGATTTTTTATAGTTAATTAGTGTTTTTATTGTATATGAGGATTTTATTGGGCTTTTGTAGGCATTAATAGCTTTTTCTAGGGTTTTTCAACCTTTTTAGGGTTATTTAGGATTTATTAGGGGTTATTAGGGTTTATTTTATTTATTATGGTTTAGTAATGCGTATTTGGGTTTATTATGATTTAATAGGGTTTATTATGATTTGTTAAGGTTTATTGGGGTTTATTAGGGGTTTGTTAAGGTTTAATTTAGTTTTTAGAATTTATTTGGCATTGTTAGGATTTGTTATGATTTATTTGGGGTTGTTAGGGTTTGTTACGATTTATTTTGGGGTTTTTAGGGGTTTTTACGGTTTATTAGTGGGTTGTAGGGTTTTGTTGGCTATTATTTGGAGATTTTTGTAGCATTTTTTCGGGTTTGTTAGGTTTTTTAGTGATTATTAGGGTTTATTAGGGTTTAATAGTGTTTTTATTGTATATTAGGGGTTTTAGGGATTTTGTAGCATTTATTAGGGTCTAATGGAGTTTTTTAGGGATTATTACTATTTATTAGTGTTTATTTGGGTTTTTAGTGTTTAATAGTGGGTGTTATGGGTTATTAGGGTTTATTAGTAGTTCTTAGGGGTTATTAGTGGTTGTTAGGGTTTTTTAGGTTTTGATAGGGTTTTTAGGGGTTGTTACGGTTTGTTTGAGTTGTTTGGGGTTTTATGTGTTTTTTGGGTTTTTATCGGTGTGTTTGGATTTTTTATGCTTTTTTAGGGTTATTTTAGAATTTTTTGGGGTTTTGTTGTGTTTTGTGGGTTTTGAAGCATTTTTCTGGCTTTTGTAGCAATTGATAGGGTTTATGTAGCATTGTTAGTGGCTTTAGTGATTCTTTAGGGTTCTTTACGGTTTTTAGGGGTTTTAGGGTTCTTTAGGGAGTATTAGGGTTTCTTTGGAGGTTTTTAGGGTTTGCAATGGGGGTTTAGGGTTTTTATGGTTTTCATAGGGTTTTTTAGGATTTTGTTTGGAATTTTTTGTCTTTTAGGGATTTTTTATCATTTTTAGTGGTTTTCAATTTTTTTAGGGTTTTTTGAGGTTTTTTAGGGTTATTAGGGTTTTTTGGACTATTTTTGGGTTTTTTCAATTTTTTCAATTTTTAGGGGATTTATGGGTTTTTTAGGTTTTTCCAGGTTTTTTAGGTTTTTTTGTCAATATTAGCATTTTTAATGGTGTAATAGTGTTTTGTTGTATATTTGGATTTATAGGTATTTTGTAGCTTTTATTGGGGTCTAATAGGGTTTTTAGGGTTTATTAAGATTTATTAGTGTTTATTAGGGTTTAGTAGTGGGATTTAGGGTTTATGAAGGTTTATTATGGTTTATTATTGGTTGGATGGGTTTGTTAGGATTTATTAGTTCTTATTAGAGTGATTTTGGGTGTTTAAGGGTTTATTAGGGTTTCTAAGGGTGTGTTAGGGTTTTTAAGGGTGGGATAGGGTTTTTATGGGTGGCTTAGGATTTCTAAGTGTGTGCTATGGTTTCTAAGTGTTTTTATGGTTTTTTATGGTTACTATGGGTGCGTTGGGGATTCTAAGTGTGTGCTAGGGTTTATAAGGGCGTGTTATAGTTTCTAAGTGTGTGTTAGGGTTTCTAAGGGTGGGTTAGTGTTTCTTTGGATTTCATAGGGTTTTGTTATGGTTTTTAGGGTTTTAGGGTTATATTAGGGTTTCTTATGGTTTATTATGGGTTTTTAGGGTTTCTTCGGGTTTTTTATTGGGGTTTCTTAGTACTTCTTGGGGTTTGTTAGGTCTTTTTAGGGTTTGATTGGGATTTTTAGGGTTTGTTATGTTTTTTTGGGTTTTTTTGGGGTTTTTAGTGTTTGATTGGGTGGGATAGGATTTGTTAGGGTCTGTTAGTATTTGTTAGGGTTTGGTAGGGTTTGTCAGGGTTTTGTGTTGTTTTTAATGGTTCTTAGTGTTTATGGGGTTATTCATGGGTTTTTATGGTAATTTAGTTGTTCATGGTTGTCACAAATGTGTGGATCTAGTCACAAGATTCAATTTGATATGTGGTAGAGGTGAAACCGACACCCAGAGCAGAAGTTATGGTAATTTGGAGGAATTAAGAACCTTTTGGGTCTTGAAGAATGTGGTAAGGTGTTCCAATTGGTCACAAATGTATAGATCTATTCGAAATCTTCGATTTGATATATGGTATAGGCAAAACGGACTCTCGGGGTAGATGTTTTGGTATTTTTGAATGTTTAAGTACCTTTTTGGGCCTTCAAGGATGTGAGAAGGTGCTTAAGTGGTTATTGGAGTGTAGGTCTAGTCTCAAGATTCTATTTGATATGTGGTCAAGGCAAAACGGACACCCATAGAAGAAGTTATGGCAAAACGGACACCAGAAGCCAATCTTTTGACCATCCAAAGGGATCTTTGGTATTTTTGTGGGTTTAATAATGTCAAAAAGGATTCCAGTGGTTACCAGAGTATGTATCTTTTCACAATATTCGATTTGATATGTGGTAGAGCCAAAATTAACACACACATAAGAATTTATTGTCATTTTAAATTGAGCAACCCTCATAGCACCTAAAAACCTAAGAAACCCGCAACTCACTACAATTGGCATAACTTATCCATCAGGTGTCTATTTGAGTGTTGTGACTAGTAAAATCGAAGCTCGTAAGATGAGTGAGGACCAAGTCTAATCGAAACTGTGAAAAGATCAAAGAAAGAGATGATATGTTAGGTATACCAATCCAAAAAAAGACTAAATCCAGATGGCCATAACATTCACTCCGGTTGTCTGTTTGAGCTCTACCACATATCAAATCGATGGAAGCGAAAATATCTATACAAAAGGATAACTTTAAAAATGTTCTTGTCATGTTTGGGACCCTAAAATACCAAAAACCCAACAAAAGGCCTCCAAAACACCATTTCCGATTCTGGATCCCTGTCTAATTTTTTCTTAAAAGGGTGTAACTTCTGATTTGTTTGTCTGTTCCGCCTCCGACACCTGTTTTTATAGTAGTTTGTTCCACGATATTTAGTTTGACTATTCACGTATAGTTAATAGACACCTATAGAAGAAGTTGTTCCTTTTTAATGACTATGTGATTTGTTAGATTTTTTGAGACACCATTTCTAGCACTTTTGTATTGTCTACTATTTTTTGAAACAACTATGAATTATTATTATTATTGTTTTTTTATTATTATTATGATCATCATCTCATGAAAATGATCATTCACATGCTGGTGAATTTCTATTATATTTTTATTACCATGCACAAGCACATGCAATGCACACATGTTATTTTATTATCACTTGTGTTATTATTATTATTATTATTATTCTTGTTGTTGTTGTGGTTGTGGTTGTTATTGTTATTATCATCACATGCAAATGCAGATCCAAATGCACATACATGCACATTCAATGAACGTTCATTATTCTCTTATCACATGCGTTATTATTATTATTATTATTATTATCATCATCACCATCACATGCAAATGCAATGCATGAGAGTTATTATTTTTTACCATACACATGCACACGTACTGCACATGAAATATTCTATTATCATCTGCATTAGTACTACTAATATTATTACTACTCCTGTTATTATTACTATCATCACATGCAAATATTGATGCAGGTGCGTTATTATTTATTATTTTTTACCTTGTACGTGCCTATGAAATGCACTTGTATTATTCTTTTATTATTATTATTATTATTATTATTATTATCATAGTTATTATTATTATTATTATTATCATTATCATTATTATTATCATTATCACATGAAAATTCACATGCATGTGCTTTGTTATTTATTATTTATTACCATGCACATGCATGGGTTGTTATTATTATTATTACAATTAGTATTATTAATATTATCATCAAATGTAAATGCACATGCACATGCATGTGCGTTCTAATTTATTATTATTTATTTATTATTTACTACTATGCACATGCACATTAAATGCACTTGGATTATTCTATTATTATTGTTATTGTTGTCGTCGTTGTTATTTTTGTTGTTGTATTGGTTTGTATCATCAAATACAAATGCGCATGCATGTGCATTGTTATTTATTATTTATTACCATGCACGTGCATGCGTCATTATCATTATCATTACATTTAAATGCACATGCACATGAATTATTATATATTATTTATTATCATGCACATACAAATGCAATGCACTTGCGTTATTCTATTATCACGTGTGTTATTATTATTTATTCTAATGCATGTACACACGCAATTCACGTGCGTTATTCTATTATCACATGTGTAATTAATTATTATTTATTATCATTCACATGAAAATGAACATTCATGTGGACTTGGTTATTATTTATTATTTATTATCATGCACATGCACATGCACATGCACATTAATGTGCATAATTATTTATTATTTATTATCATTCACATGAACATGCACATACACATGCAATTCACATGAATTATTATTTATAATTTATTATTTATTATCATTCTCACGCAAATGTGCAGGCATATAAACCTGCATGTGCGTTATGATTTATTATTTAAATCATGCACATTCATATGCACATGCACGTACGTTAACACTATTATTATTAATAGAGGCATTTTTAGGGTTTACTATCATTTTTAGGTTTGTTAGGTGTTATTAACATTTATTATGGTTTGTTAGGGTTATTGGGTTTTTAATGGTATATTATCATTTTTTAGGGTTTGGTGGGGGGTTATTGGGATTTTATTAGGGTTTATTATGGTGTTTCAAGGTTTATTAGGGTTTATTAGGTATTTATTGGGTTTTATTATGATTGAGTTGGGTTTATTAGGGTATATTATGGTATATTTGTGTATGTTTAGGATTTATTAGGGTTTATTACGGTTTATTATGGTTTATTAATATTTAAGAGTGTATATTAGGGTTTTTTAGTGTTTAGTAGTGTTTATTCAGGTTTATTAGCACTTTTAAGCTTTTTTATGTTTTATTAGCATTTATTAGGGGTTTTAGGGATTTTTAATGGTATATTTGCATTTTTTTGGGTTTAGTGGGGTTTATTGTGTATTATTATGTTGTTTCAAGGTTTATTAGGGTTGAGTGGGTATTTATATGGTTGAGTCGGTATCTTTAATTTTTATTAGGGTTTATTAGGGTTGAGTACGGTTTATTAGGGTCTGTTATGGATTTTTGGTGTTTACTAGGGTTTCTTATTGTATTTTAGTTTTTGTTAATATATATGAGGGGTTGTTATGACTATTTAGGTTTTATTAGCATGTTTTTACTATTTGTGAGCATTTTTAAAGATTTATTAGCTTTTATTTGAATTTATTAAGGTTTATTAGGGTTTCTAGGGCTTTTTAATGGTTTGTTTGTGTTTTTTTGTTTATTGGGGTTTAGTTGGGTTTTATTTGGTTTTATTATAATGTGTCAAGGTTTATTAGAGTTAAGAAGGAATGTTTAGGGTTTTATTATGGTTTCATTAGGGTTTATTCATTTTTATTCGGGTTTATTAGGGTTTTTTAGGGTTTTTTAGGGTTTTTTTTGTTTTTTTGTTTTATTAGGTTATATTAGAGTTTGTAAGGTCTTTTTAGATAATATAGCGTGTTTTTATTGTTTTTGAGTGTTTTGTTTTTGTTTGTGAGTTTTCAGGATTTGTTAGGTTATATTCGAGTTTATTATGGTTTATTAGGGTTTCTAGGGATTTTAAGGTATATTAGCCTTTTTTGTCTCATTAGGTTATATTTGTGTTTTTAGTTCTTTTTAGGTAATATAGTGCGTTTTTATTGTTTATGATCGTTTTTTATTGTTTGTTATAATTTTTAGGGTTTATAAGGTTATATTTGAGATTATTCAAGTTTCTAAGGATTTTTTACGGTATACTAGCATTATTTTATTTATTAGGGTTTTGTAGGATTTTATTAGGGTTTATTATGGTGTGTCGATGTTTGTTAGGGTTGAGTAGGGTTTATTTGGCATTATTTATGGTTTATTAGGTATTTTAGGGTTCGTTTGGGATTTATTAGGGTTTATTAGTGTTTATAAGTGTCTATTAGGGTTGGTTAGGGTGGTTTAGGTTTTCTTAACGTGTTTTTAGGGTTTATTAGGTTTTATGATTATTTATTAGGGTTTATTTGGTATTTTTAGGATTTTATTCGATTTTAGTAGATTTTCTTAGGATTTTAGGGATTATAAGGTGTTTTTAGGGATTATTAGAGTTTATTAGTGGTTTATTAGGGTATAATTTTTTATATTATGGTATATTAGGGTTTAATATTTTTGGTGGTTTTAAAGCGTCTTTAGGGTTTTTGTAGCATTTTTATGGTTTGTTTTGCATTTTTAGTGTTTATATATCATTTTTATTGTTTATGTAGTGTTATTAGGGTTTAGTTAGCAGGTTTTGATTTTATGTATCATTTTTATGGTTTATGTAACGTTTTTAGGGTTTATGTAGCGTGTTTAGGGTCTAGGTTTTATGTAGACATTTTTAGGGTTTATGTAAAGTCTTGGATTTCTTCGTATGTTTATTTTAATATTATATGGGAATTTCTTTCAAGACCAGGCGTTGTGATGACGTGCAGTTCCGAGGCCCGGTGAGACCAGAACAAATGTTTGAATATAATTTAATAATTAAATAACACGCGCGTGTGGTTTTCCTAAAAAAGTAGAATAACTCTTAAACGGGTGCCCCAATCAGATATCTGAGGGCACTGTTGCGTTCAGAGTAGTGACTTTACCTTAGGCGAAGCCTAACATCGGCTGGAGCAGGTCGGTGGTGAAATATAGTTTTTTGGAGGTAACCATAATAAAATATTTAATAAAAATATTTTATTATATCTTGTGGCAGCGAATATCTTTTATATTTTTAAATAGATATTTGTGCCGGGATCTAGGGTTACAGACCTCATAACCCTGAAACCCTTGGAGGCTCTGGAGGCTCTGAAGGGAACCCCAACGAGGAGACGATGTTCTTGACGAGCTTCGCCGGCGACAACGACATGACGACCAGATCATTGCCAACGAATGCCGCAGATCCAAGTAAGATGTTTGATTTTGGTTTTCTTTTCCCCGTTCTTGATTCCTATGATGAACGCAGACTAATCCACGAACATATTAGCTCACAGATCAATCGTATTTGCTGGATGGGCTTTTTGCGGGGATTTTGGGGATTGATTCTTGAAGTTATTTTGGTTTCATTTAATCTTCTAACGGTGAAGAAACATGATCGACACAAACATCGATCGAAGTTTGTCCCTCTCGATTGGTTATACCTTTCTTCCCTGATTTCAAGTGTTCTTTGTGTGCGTTCTACGCGTTCTTTGCTGGGTATGAACAACGATCGATTGCGCCTTCAATCTGCGGCGCAATGATATGAAATTGTAGATCCAACCTCAGGAGGATGGTCTAGAGCTGCGACGACTGTTTCGGCAGAAAATTTGGAGCGGATTAGGAGATATGAGTTCTTGGGAATTTTTCCTTCGGATGGATCGTAGGATGTTTATGACCAGATTCAAGGTTTGAAACACCCGGATTCGGTGTTAAGATGATGAAATGAACAAGGATATTGAGTTTTGTGGCAAATGGACAAGAGAAATGAGATCTGGAGATCTGGACGAGGCTTAAGGAGGAAGACGACGGTTCTGGACAAATCCCGACTACACGGTGTGTAGTATGGGCTACACGTCGTGTGTTCATCGGTGGACCACCTGGCGTGTACTTTGAGAGTACATAGACACAGGTTGGGTACACGGACAAGGACACGGCGTGTATACCCTTCCGTGACCAGACCCGGCCATATACACAGGATTCCCCATGTACAGGTACACAGGCAAGGTGACACGGGTTGAGACCGTGTACGGGCACCTGGCCAGCATACATGGAGCAAACCCTGGACCCTTGTTCATGGCGTGTACTCTTTATACATGTTGTGTAGTTACTCTTTATACAAAAAACCTAGAGACACAAGCCGTTTACACGGGAAGTACCCAGAGTTAAGGAACACGGCGTGTGATTCTACTACACGCCGTGTAACCTGTCTTACATGGCATGATCCATTTGCCTTCTGCGACTTGGACTAGCATTATTAGGGTACATACCCTTGGTCCTCCCCCTGAAGGTTTCTGGTATCATTTCCTATGTACAAGAGTATGATCCCTTTAGTAGGACATCCTGAATAATGTTGTTGGAATCCCTTCTGTGAGACTTGGAACCAGATCCTCTATTCCTTCCGGGTCCCCTAGGCAGAGTTCTTTGTATCGACATGACCAACTTTACCCAGGCACCAATCCCCTGCTTAGCGTATTAGTTCAGACTGAGTTATTGGAATCACCCCATAGCTATTGGTTGTGATCCTCATCTGAACATCGTATTCTTAATCACTTGTGGGGTGAGTTCTCTCGTAACGAGTGCTTCGTGTCTCTCTATTCAGACCTAAGAGTTTGTTCTCCTGGTTACGTGCTTAGTGGAATCTTCGAGCTGGATCTTAGTGGTGGTTTCCTGATGGTCGATTGTGTATGAGTATATCTAGATAATCTTGTTATATGTTCTAAAAACATATACTGTATAGAGCTTATTGTATCATTCCTTTGTGGTATTTTCCCTTGTTGTATTCCTTTGTGGTTTCAGAGTATCCTAATGGGTATTGTTATACTCACCCCTGAATATGATTTTCCCACACGTGTCGTGTCTTGTGCAGACGAGTGATCCTTTGATAGGATTATAGGTGGACCAGGACCGGACGGTGCTCAGTGAGATCAGGCAAGTCGAGGTGTGTTCCCATGACTATGGATTGCAGTACCAGTAACTTACATTAGAGGCTGGACTTTGTTGTAGAATTTATTTTGTTGGGATTGTACTTTTGGACTAGGGTTTTACATTACTGTTCTTTACTTTCCTGTCATACTCTGTTGGTTGGGATTTTTAGTGTATGCATGCATTTCCCTTTTTGGTAGTTTTTACTATTTAGCTTTGTGGGCATAAAGATGTGTGTGTGTGTGTGTACAGGTTTATAGGACATGCCTCCCATGTTAGTGACATGACTACTCAGTGCTAGTCACCAGCCTCTGGCCTATTAGAGGCGGGATTGGGGAGTTACGGTACAGGCCCCACTAGGACGGGTTGTGACAGAGTGATATCGGAGGTGGTCAGTTCTACCTTAGGACCTATAGTCTATGAGTTGGTTTGGGGCAATAGTGTTATGTGTTTCTAGTTCGAATTTTAGGTCAGGGACCCTAGTGTTGGTACGAGCGGCCGACGTATCTACACACCAGGACTCCGATAACTTTCTTTTTGAATCAGAACATGAGAACAATTGTTTCAAGGGAAAATAATGGTACATGGATCATATAGGAATGGGTTGTGGTTTCTATGTACTTCTTGAGTCAGCTTTCTAGATATACTCACTGACTGCGATACATCTTGTTTTCTTTATAGGATGCCTCTGCAACACGCACCCGCTTGGATCCAGCAGGTCAATCACGAGGATGACCCCCTCAGTGATGAAGCTTCGGTACAGGGACCAGAGCCCCCTGTTTTACCTTTGGGTGGTGTGCCAGCTATTCCACCACCTGTGGAGCAGTGTTCAGATCCTGCTATACCAGTAGAGGGGGAGCGTAGGCTGAGCACACTCCAGGAGTTTCAGATACAGATACCCCCAAGTTTCAAGGTGAGCTTGGCCCTTATGCAGTATAGGACTGGCTTGAGGCAGTGGCCAAAGTCCTCTGTTTGGTCAAGACACCAGCAGACCATATGGTAATCCTGGCAGCGAGCCTTCTGCAGTCTCGACAGGACGATGGTGGAGTTTGGTTATCCAGACCCACGACGAGGTGACTATTTCATGGTCAGAGTATGAGCACATCTTTAGAGATGAGTTTTCACAGGATATCTTGAGATCAGTACGTATACATGAGATTCTTCAGCTCCAGCAGGGAACCATGTCGGTGGCTGACTATTCATCGAGGTTTACCGACCTCTCATGGTACTCGATGGATATGGTCAGGTATCAGTACTTCAGAGCTCGAACTTTTGAGCGGGGCTTGCGCAGAGACATCCGAGATAACATTATCCCTATGATAATTCCTACTTATGCTGGGATGCTCGAGTGGGCTTTGGTGGTAGAGAGCTTCTTAGAAGAGCATAGATATCCGATAGTTGTCAGTAGTGAGAGAGCTGGAGTAGAGACCTCGGTAGCAGGGAGCCGAAGTCAGGGACCCAGGCATGGGAGACGTTTTCAGAGGAGATCCCAGGACAAGGGATCTGCTCTACAGGGTTCATAGGTCACATCCATCCAGCCTAGAGAGAGGTGATGCTACTCTTGTGATGGCAGGGGACATCATTCTCGAGATTGTCTGACCCACCGTACTACTAATATGGGAGCGGTGGATGGACCACCAATACAGAGGCAACGTGTGGATCAGACAGATCCACGGGGTGGCAGACATGATAGAGGAGCTTGGAGAGCAGCTGGAGGTGGTTTCTGTTTTGACCTTTTACCACCTCCACCCCCAGGAGGTCCACCCCTAGCTCAGGGAGCTGGTGGACAGAGGCAAGGACAACTGCAGGCAGCAGAAGCTTATGACCAAGGTACTCCTACAATGATTAGAGGGACAATTTGTGTCATTTTCACTTTAGCTGCCATACTGATTGACGCAGGTTCAAGTCATTCTATTGTTGCTTCTTATCTTGTTCGAGACCTTGAGATTCTAGTGGAGTCATTGACTCCACCCTTACACATATAAACACCGACTGAAAATGATTCAGAGATCACACACCTTTGCAGACAGTGTGACCTGACCCTTGGAGGCAAGAGATTCGGTTGGAACCTCTTAGAGGTATCGTCGAGGCCTTACGATGTCATTATTGTTATGGATTGGTTATCCACAGTTCATTCCCAGATTGACTATTTTCAGAGAAGGGTGTGGTGTGTCAGCAGTGATGGAATGAGGTTCTCCTTCGTTGGTGAAAAGGAGACCCAGGCAGCGCGAGATGGACTCGTGCGTAGGAAGGTAAAACCAATTTCACATCAGTTGGCTAGCCTATCCCTTGGCATAGCAGATGTGACGAGTTTCTAGTTTCCAGCAGTAGTGGCTGAGTATGAGGATGTATTTACGGAGGATGTCCCTGGACTACCTCCCCGTCGGGAGATAGATTTATGCATTGAGTAGTATCCTAGGATGACACCAATATCAGCATCAGCATATCGGATGGCTCCTGCAGAGCTTCGTGAGCTGAGGGTATAGCTGGAAGACTTACAGAGGAAGGGAATCGTGAGACCTAGTGTTTCACCCTAGGCGGCCCCAGTGTTGTTTTCCAAGAAGGCATACATAAGATTGAGGCTGTGTGTGGGTTATCGGCGCTTGAATCAGGTGACCGTTAAGAACTGGTATTCACTACTGAGGTTCGATGACCTCTTCGACCAGTTAAGAGGGGGATGATGGTTCTCTAAGGTTGATCTATGATCAGGCTATAACCAGTTACAAGTACGGGATGAGGATATACTGAAGACAGCTTTCATATGTCACTACAGTCACTATGAGTACTTGGTGATTCACTTCGGCATGACGAATGCCCTGACAGTGTTTATGGCACTCTCGAATCGGATCTTTCAGTCCTATCTAGATTGGTTCGTAGTGGTATTCATCGATGATATCCTTGTGTACTCTACGTCTGAGGAGGAGCATGTGAGGAACCTAAGGATGGTTCTGGACACACTCCGAGAGCACCATTTGTACAGGAAACTCTCGAAGTATCAATTCTGGATACTAGAGGTCCACTTTCTGGGAAACGTTATCTCAGCAGATGGTGTAGCAGCAGACCCAGCCAAGGTAGAGGTAGTGTTAGCATGGGATCCACCCCCGAGCGTAATAGAGGGGCGGAGTTTCCTTGGGTTGGCAGGCTACTATCAGAGATTCATTCTTGATTTCTCCAAGATTTCAGCATCCATGACAGCTTTGACCCGAAAGGGGTGGCCTTTCGTGTGGGCAAATAGATGCCATCAGGCTTTTCAACAGTTGAGATAGAGTCTGATGAGCACCCTGATCTTGAGACTACCAGAAGAGGGTGTCAAGTACATAGTATTCTATGCATCTTGAACCGGGCTTGGTTGTGTCCTGATACAGAGGAAAGTGGTGATTGCCTATGGCTCATGCCAGTTGAGTCCACATGAGTAGAACTACGTGACCCATGATCTTGAGTTGGCAGCAGTAGTCTTTGCATTAATGATATGGTGGAACTACCTGATAGGTGACCATTTTACCATCTACTATAATCACAAGAGTATCAGATATATCTTTTCTCAGAAAGATCTAAATTTGAGACCGCGACGGTGGCTTGAGTTCCTCCAGGATTACGACTTTGAGATCGTTTATACTCCTGGGTAGGGGAACAATGTGGCAGATGATCTCAGCAGGAAATCCAGTTCGCAGTTGCTGGATGAGGCGATGAGGCAGTTGGCCTCTTTACAGTTATCCTTCATGGATTGAGATGAGGGATCTTACCTTCAGTCGATGGTTTTTACCCCTCCACTCTTATAGCGAGTCATGGAAGAACAGCTCGAGGATTCTAGTTGTGAGACTCTATATTCTTAGATATCTGCATGTGATGTTGCCGATGGATATTCAAAAGGTGGGGAGCACATTATTCTTTTCATAGGGCACACATTAGTACTCGTCACGTTGCGGGAGGAGGTTCTGAGGGAGTTCCATACATCTCCGTTTTCGGTGCATCCAGACGTGGAAAAGATGTACCAGGACCTCCAACATCAGTTCCGGTGGCCAAGAATTAAGAAGAGTGAGGCAAAGTTTGTTTCTCGGTGCCTTAAATGTCAACAAATAAAGGTTGAGCACCAGGTTCTAGCAGGTTTGACTTATCCTATTAAGGTGCCAGAGTGGAAGTAGGATGGGATATCCATGGAATTAGTGATGGGTTTACCACATACGTCTAGGAGGCACGATGCCATATGAGTGATCATTGAACGACTCACCAAGTCGACCCACTTCCTAGCCATACAGGAGTAGACTTCGGTAGAGAGCTTAGGACACCTTTACATGCAGGAGATAGTTCGGCTTCATGGAGTTCCATCTGCGATCGTCTCAGATCGTGATTCTCGTTCACATCCCAGTTGTGTAAGGGATTGCAAGAAGATTTTGGACTCAGTTACACTTGAGCACAACGTTTCATCCTCAGACTGATGGTCAGATAGAGTGGACCATCCAGGTTCTAGAGGATATGCTACGAGATTACATACTTGACTTCAGCCATAGCTGAAAAGATATCCTAACACAGGTGGAATTTTCTTATAATAACAGTTATCATTCCACTATTAGTATGGAACCATTCGAGGCTTTGTATGGGTGACCTTGCAGGTAACTACTTTTCTTGAATGACCTTGGAGAGTCATCACTCATGGGCCTAGAGATGGTGCGAGCTACTACAGAGAAGGTGCAGGTCATCCAGGAGCAGATGAAGACTACACAAAGTTGGAAGAAGTCTTATGCCGACAGAAGACGAAGGCCCTTGGAGTTTGAGGAGGGAGACCATGTGTTTATTCAGGTCTCACCTCGATGGGGATTATGGATATTTGGCCGAGGCGAAAAGCTATCTCTGAGGTTCATCGACCCTTTTAGATTTTGAGTAGAGTTGTCGTGGTGGCGTACCGCTTGGATCAACCTCCTAAGATGGACCCGATACACAATGTCTTCCATGTGTCGCAGCTGTGGAGGTACGTGCATGATCCATTGCATGGTATCGACTGGGGTGAGCTTGAAATTTATGATGGAGTGACCTTTGCTCAGTACCCAGTGGAGATCAAGGATCAGTAAGAGAAGATCCTTCGTGTTAGAGATATTTTCTTGTTGCGTGTCCGGTGGCATCACGGGAATCTCTAGGAGAGCACGTGGGAGTGGGCATCTCAGATTCATGTTCAATACCTACATCTTTTTTAGTAGCCTTTGTTTTGGCTTTTTGGGGACATAAATCCCTAAGGTGGGAATGATGTAATGTATCAGATTTCTCCATATGTTTATTTTAATATTATATGGGAATTTTGTTTTGAGACCAGGCGTTGTGACGATAAGTAGTTCTGAGGCTCGGTGAGCTCGAAACAAATGATTGAATTTAATTTAATAATTAAATTACACACGCATGTGGTTTTCTGGAAAAAGTGTAATAACTCCTGAACAGGTGCCCGGATCAAAAATCCGTTGGCACCGTTGCATTCAGAGCAGCGAGTTTACCTTAGGAAAGGCCTAACATCAGCTGGCGTAGGTCGGTGGTGAAATATAGTTTTTGGACGTAACTGTAATAAAATATTTAATAAAAATATTTTATTAAATCATATGGTGGTGAATATATTTTATCTTTTTAAATAGATATTTGCGTAGGGATCCAGGGTTATATACCTCATAACCCCGAAACCCTTGGTGGCTCTGGAGGCTCTGGGGGGAACCCCAATGAGGATACAGTGTTCTTGATGAGCTTCGCTGGTGACAACAACACGGTGACCAGATCTTCAACAATGAACGCCACAGATCGCAGTAGGATGTTTGATTTTGGTTTCCTTTCCCTGTTCTTGATTCCAACGATGAAAGTGGACTAATCCATGAACATATTATCCTACAGATCGATCATATTTGCCGGATGGGATTTTTGCGGGGATTTTGGGGATTGATTTTTTATGTTATTTTGGTTTCGTTTAATCTTCTAACACTGAGGAACCGGGATCGACACGAACATCGATCGAGGTTCGTCCCTCTCAATTTGTTGTGCCTTTCTTCCCCAATTTCTTGCGTTCTTCATGTGCGTCCTATCCATTCTTTACAGGGTATGAACAATGATCGATTGCGCCTTTTATCTGCGGCACAATGATCTGAAATTGTAGATCCAACCTCAGGAGGATGGTCTAGAGATGCGACGATGGTTTCGGCGGACGATTCAGAGTAGATCGGGAGATATGAGATCTTGGGAGTTTTTCCTTCGGATGGATCGTTGGAGGGTTATGAGTCGATTGATTGTCCGAAACACCCAGATTCGGTGTTAGGATGATGAAGCAAACAAGGATCTTGAGTTTCACGGCAAACGGACAAGAGAAACGAGACCCGAAGATCCAGCCGAGGCGCGAGGAGGAAGACGACAGTTTTGGAGAAATCCTGACTACACGACATGTAGTATGGGCTACACGGCATGTGTTCGTCTGTGGACCACCTGGAGTGTACTCCGGGAGTACATGGACACGGGTTTGGTACACGACCAAGGACACGACATGAATACCCTTCCCTTGCCAGACTCGGCCAGATATACGAGATACCCCATGTAATGGTACAGGGGCAAGGCGACATGGGTTGAGACCGTGTACGGGCACATGACCAGCGTACACAGAGCGAAACCCGAACCCTCAGACACGGCGTGTACTCGTTCTACACGTAGTGTAGTTACTTTTTATATGACAACCCTAAAGACATGGTTTATTTACATGGTTAGTACTCGGATTCAAGGAACACGGTGTGTGATCCTACTACATTCCGTGTAACATGTATTACATGGATTGAGCCATTTGACTTCTATGACTTGGACTAGATTTCTTAGGGTTCATACCCTTGGTCTTTCCCCTGAAGGGTTCTGGTATCATTTCATATGTACAGTAGTATGATACCATCAACAGGATTTCCTAAATAGAGTTGTTGGAATCCCCTCTGTGAGACTTGGAGCTGTATCCTCTATTCCTTCCTGGTGCCCTAGGTAGAGTTCTTGGTATCGACGTGACCAACTTTACCCGGGCGTTGATCCACTACTTAGCGGATTAGTTCAGACTGAGTTGTTGGAATCACCCCACAGCTATTGGTTGTGATCCTCATCTGAACATCGTATTCTTAAGCCCTTGTGGAGTGAGTTCTCCCAGAACGAGTGCTTCATGTCTCTAACTTCAAACCTAGGAGTGTGTTCTCCCGATTATGTGCTTACTTCGATCTGTATCTTAGTGGTGGTTTCGCGATGGTCGATCGTGTATGAGTATATCTGGATATTCTTGTTATATGTTCTGAAAACATATACTGTGTAGAGCTGAATGTATCATTACATTGTGGTATTTCCCCTTGTTGTATTCCTTTGTGGTTTTGGGGTGTCTTACTGGGTATTTTTATACTCACCCTACATGGGCTTTGCCCTCACATGTCGTGTCTTGTGCAGACGAGCGAGCCTTTGACAAGATTCAAGGTGGACCAGGACCGGACAGTGCTCAGTGAGATCAGGCAGGCCGAGGTGAGTTCCTATGGCTATGGATTGCAGTCCCAGTACCTTTCTTTACAGTTCAGACTCTGTTTCAGACTTTCTTTTGGTGGGCGTGTACTTTTAGCCTAGGGTTTTACATTATTTTAATATACTTTCCTGTCGTACTCTGTTGGTTGGGATTTTTAGTGTATGCATGAATTTCCCTTTTTAGTAGTTTTTACTATTTAGATTTGTGGGCTTGGAGATGTGTGTGTCTGTGTGTACAGGTTTATAGGTAATGCCTCCCATGTTAGTGACATGCCTACTCAGTGCTATTCACCAGCCCCTGGCCTGTTGGAGGTGGGCTTGGGGAGTTGTGGAACATGCCACATTGGGACTGGTCGTGATAGTTTATGTTGCTTTTTTGGGTTTATGTAGCGTTTCTAGGTGTGATGTAGTGTTTATGTTACATTTTTTAGGGTTTATGTAATGTTTTTAGGGTTCATGGAGTGTTTTAGGGTTTATATTGTGTTTTTAGGTTTTATGTAGCTTTTTTTATTGTTTATGTTCCATTTTTAGGGTTTATGTTGTGTTTTTTAGGGTTTATGTTACAGTTCAATGGTTTATGTAGTGATTTTAGCGTTTATGTAGCGTTTTTTGGGTTTTGGTTGCTTTTCTTTGTTTATGTTGCATTTTTAGGGTTTTTGTTGCATTTTTAGGGGTTATGTAACGTTTTTAGGGTTTATGTATCTATTTGAAGCCTTTTTTAGGGTTTTAATGGTTGTTTATGGTTTGTAGTGTTTTATAGGGTTTTTAAGGGCTGTTAACGGCTATTTGTGGGTTTTTATGGTATCTGATGTCTTTTTAATGGTTTTTTGGGGAGTTTTATGGGTGTATTTGTTTTTTTTGGGATTGATAGGGGTTGTTAGGGTTTTTTAGTGAGTTATAGGGTTTGATTGGGTATTGTAGTGGTTGTTAGGGTTTATATAACGTTTTAGCATTTTTTGGGTTCTTTAGGTTTTTTTAGTGTTATTTAGAGTTTAATATGGTTCTTTATGGTTTATTAGGGTTCTTTAGGGTTTATTAGTGTTCTGTAGGATTTTTTACAGTTTATTATAATTTATTATTGTATATTAGAGTTTTATTGGTCTTTTGTTGGCATTAATAGCTTTTTCTAGGGATTATCAACCTTTTTAGGGTTATTTAGGATTTATTAGGGTTTATTTTATTTATTAGGGTTGAGTAACATGTATTTGGGTTTATTACGATTTATTAGTGTTTATTATGATTTGTTAGGGTTTATTGAGGTTTATTAGGGGTTTGTTTCAGTTTTTTACAATTTATATGGCATTGTAAGGATTTTTTATGATTTATTTGGGGTCGTTAGGGTTTTTTACGATTTATTTTAGGGTTTTTAGGGTTTGATAGGGTTTATTAGTGGGTTTTAGGGTTTTGTAGGCTATTATTTAGAGGTTTTTGTAGCATTTTTTTGGGTTTGTAACGGTTTTTAGTGATTATTAGGGTTTATTGTGGTTTAATAATGTTTTTATTATATATTAGGGGTTTTAGGGATTTTTTAGCATTTATTAGGGTCTAATAGAGTTTGATAGGGTTTATTATAGGTTATTACGATTTATTATTGTTTATTAGGGGTTTTTAGGGTTTAATAGTTGGTTTTATGGGTTATTAGGGTTTATTAGTAGTTCTCAGGGGTTATTATTGGTTGTTACGGTTTGTTATGTTTTGTTAGGGTCTTCGGGTTTGTTACGGTTTGTTTGAGTTATTTGGGGTTTTATGCATTTTTTTTGGGTTTTATGTGTGTGTTTGGATTTTTTATGCTTTGTTAGGGTTATTTTAGCATTTTTGGGGTTTTGTTTCTTTATGTGTGTTTTGAAGCACTTTTCGATTTTTTTAGCAATTGTTATGGTTTATGATGCATTTTAAGTGGCTTTAGTAGTTCTTTAGGGGTTTATTAGGGGTTTATTAGGGTTTAATTTTTTATTTTATGGTATATTAGGGTTTAATTTTTTTTAGGGTTTTGAGGCGTCTTTAGTGTTTTGTAGCATTTTTTAGGGTTTGTATAGTGTTGTTAGATTTTATGTAGCATTTTTAGTGTTTATCTAGCATTTTTAGGGTTTAGTTAGCAGGTTTATGTTTTTTGTATCATTTTAGGGTTTGTGTGACGTTTTAGGGTTTATGTAGCGTGTTTAGGGTTTAGGTTTTATATTGAATTTTTTAGGGTATATGTTGCGTTTTCTAGGTTAATGTAGCATTTTTAGGGGTGATGTAGCATTTATGTTGCATTTTTTGGGTTTATGTAACGTTTTTAGGGATAATGTAGTGTTTTTAGGGTTTATATTGTGTTTTTAGGTTTATGTAGCATTTTTTAATGTTTATGTTGCTTTTCTTAGGGTTTATGTTGTGTTTTTTAGGGTTTATGTTATAATTATAGGGTTTATCTAGTGCTTTTAGGGTTTATTTAGTGTTTTTTTGGTTTGTGTTGCGTTTTTGGTTTATGAAGCGATTTTAGGGTTTTGTTGCATTTTTAGGGTATATGTAATTTTTTTAGGGTTTATGTATCTATTTGAAGCCTTTTTTAGTGTTTTAATGGTTGTTTATGGATTGTAGTGTTTTTTAGGGTTTTAAGGGTTGTTAATGGGTGTTTATGGTTTTTTATGGTATCTGATGGCTTTTTAATGGTGTTTTGGGGGTTTTATGGGTTTATTTGTTTTTTTGGGATTTATAGGTCTTATTAGGGGTTTTTAGTGTGTTTTAGGGTTTGTTTGGGTATTGTAGCAGTTTTTATGGTTTATATAATGTGTTTTAGTGTTTTTTTGGGTTATTTAGGATTTTTTAGTGTTCTTTAGAGTTTAATATGGTTCTTTAGGGATTATTAGGGTTCTTTAGGGTTTATTAGTGTTCTTTAGGATTTGTTAAAGTTTATTATCATTTTTTATTGTATATTACGGTTTTATTGGCATTTTGTAGCAATTAATAGCATTTTCTAGGGTTCATCAACATTTTTAGGGTTATTTGGGATTTATTAGGGTTTATTTGGGTTTATTTTATTTATTAGGGTTTAGTAATGTGTATTTGGGTTAATTATGATTTATTAGGGTTTATTATGATTCGTTAGAGTTTATTATGATTTTTTAGGGTTTATTGGGGTTTTGTTAGGGGTTTGTTATAATTTGTTTCAGTTTGTTACGATTTATTTGGCATTGTTAGGTTTTTTTACGATTTTTTTGGGGTTGTTAGGGTTTGTTACTATTTATTTTGAGGTTATTAGGGTTTCTTAGGGTTTAGTATTGGGTATTACGTTTTTTTGGATATTATTTGGAGATTTTTGTAGTGTTTTTTTCAGGTTTGTTAGGGTTTTTAGTGATTATTAGGGTTTCTTATGGTTTAATTGTGTTTTTATGGGTTTTTTTTGGTTTTTTATGCTTTGTTAGGGTTATTTTAGCATTTTTGGCGTTTTGTTGCATTTTGTGAGTTTTGAAGCATTTTTTGGTTTTTTTGTAGCAATGAATAGGGTTTATGCAGTGTTGTTAGTGGATTTAGTTGTTCTTTAAGGTTCTTTAGGATTTCTTGGGTTTTTAGCGTTCTTTAGGGTGTATTAGGGTTTCGTTTAAGGTTTTTAGGGTTTTCTAGGGTGTTTTTTTGGGGTTTTATAGGGTTTTATAGGGTTGGTTAGGGTATTGTTAGGCATTTTTAGGCTTTTTAGGGGGTTTTTAGATTTTTTAGGGTTTTTTGACGTTTTTTGAGGGTTTTTAGGGTTTTTTTGTGTTTTTATGGTTTTTTAGGGTTTTGTCAGTTTTTTCAGGGTTTGTTAGGGTTTTTTTGTATATATTAGAATTTTGAATGGTTTAATAGTTTTTTATTGTATATTTGGGTTTTTTGGTATTTTGTAGCTTCTATTGGGGTCTAAGAGAGTTTTTAGGGTTTATAACGATTTATAAGTGTTTATTAGGGTTTAGTAGTGGGATATATGTTTTATTAGGGTTTATTATGGTTTATTATTGGTTGGTGGAGTTTTTTAATATTTATTAGTTCTAATTAGATTGATTTAGGGTGTCTAAGGGTTTGTTAGGATTTCTAAGGGTGTGTTAGGGTTTCTAAAGGTGGGTTCGGGTTTTTATTGGCGGGTTAGGGTTTCTAAGGGTGTGGTATGGTTTCAAAGGGTTTATACGGTTGTGTAAGGGTTTCTATGGGTATGTTGGGGTTTCTAAGGGTGTTCTAGGGTATCTAAGGGTGTGTTAGGGTTTCTAAGGGTGTGTACATTTTCTAAGGGTGTGTTAGTGTTTCCATGGATTGCTTAGGGTTTTGTTAGGGTTTTTAGGGTTTTTAGGGTTATGTTAGGGTTTCCTCTGGTTTCTTAGGGGTTTCTTATGGTTTCTTCAGGTTTTTTATGTTCATTGGGGTTTCGTAGTGCTTCTTGGGGTTTGTTGGGGCTTATTAGGGTTTTTTTAGGGTTTTTAGGGTCTTTTATATTTTTAGGGTTTTTTGGGGTTTTTTAGGGTTTTTTAGGTTTTTGCGTTGTTTTTAATGGTTTTTAGTGTTTATGGGTTCATTCATGGTTTGTTAGGGTTATTTAGTTGTTCATGGTTGTCACAGATATGAAGAGCTAGTCGCAAGATTCAATTAGATATGTGGTAGAGTTGAAACAGACACCTAGAGCAGAAGTTATGGTCATTTGGAGGAATTAAGGACCTTTTGGTTCTTTAAGAACGTGATATGGTGTTCCTATTGGTCACATATGTGTAGATATAGTCGAAAGCTTCGATTTGATATATGGTAGAGGCAAAACGGACTCCTAGAGTAGAAGTTATGGTCATTTGGAGTGTCTAAGTACCTTTTTGGGCCTTCAAGGACGTGAGAAGGTGATTCAGTCTTTATAGGAGTGTAGGTCTAGTCTCAAGTGTCGATTTGATATGTGGTAGAGTCAAAAAGGACACCCATAGAATAAGTTATTGCAAAACGGACACCAGAAGCCAATCTTTTGACCATCTAAAGGGATTTTCAGTCTTTTTTGGGGATAAAGAATCTCACAAAGGATTCCAGTGGTTACCAGATTGTGTATAATTTTACAATCTTCGATTCAATATATGGTAGATCCAAAATTAACACACATAGCAGAAGTTATTGTCGATTTAAATTGAGCAACCCACCTAGCGCCTAAAATCCTAAGAAACCCGCAACTAAAAAAAGGCATAACTACTCTTTAGGGTGTCTGTTGGAGCACTGTGACTAGTAAAATCGAAGCTCGTGAGTTGAGTGAGGACCAAGTCTAATCGAAACTGTGAGAAGATCAAAGAAACAAAAGATATATTAGTTATACCACTCAAAAAAAAATCCAACTTCAAAGGCCATAACTTTCACTCTGGTTGTTTGTTTGAGCTCTACCACATATCAAATCAAAGGCAGCCAATATATCTACACAGAAGGCTAAATTGATCATAGTCCAAGTCTTTTTTGTGACACTAAAATCCCAAAAACCAATCAGATGGCCTCTAAAACTCCATTTCTGTGTCTAGATCCCTGTCAAATTTTTCTGAAAATGTTCATAACATCTGATCTGTGTGTCTGTTCGGCATCCAACACCAGTTTTTATCGTATTTCATTCCATGAGATTTAGTTTGACTATTCACAGAGTGGAAATGGACACTTGAAGTTAGGCCTTTTTTAATGACTTTATGATTTGTTAGGTTTTTCGAGACACCATTTCAAGCACTTTTGTCATGTATGCTGTTTGTTCAAACAACTATAACTTATTATTACTGTTATTATTATTATTATTATCATCATCATCTCTTGAAAATGCACATTCACATGAATGTGCATTATTGTTATATTTTTATTACCAGGCATGTGCACATGCAATGCACACACGTTATTTTATTATCACTTGTGATGTTAGTACTATTGATATAATTATTATTGTGGTTGTTCTTGTTCTTCTTCTTGTTGTTGTTGTTATCATCACATGAAAATGCAAATCCAAATGTACATATATTCACATTCAATGAATGTGCATTATTCTATTATCACTTGCATTGTTATTATTAATATTATTATTAATAATATTATTATTGTTATCATCATCATCATCACATGCAAATTCAATGCACAGAAGTTATTATTTATTAACATACACATGCACTCGTAATGCACATGAAATATTCTATTATCATATGCATTAGTTTTACTACTATTATCACCACCACTACTACTATTATTACTACTGCTATTATTATAAATATCATCACATGCAAATGTAGATGCACGTGTGTTATTATTTATTATTTATTACCATGTACGTGCATATGCAATGAACTTGTATTATTATTTTACTACTACTACTATTATTATTATCACAATTATTACTATTATTATTATTATTATCATTATCATTATTATTATCATTATCAGATGAAAATTCCAATGCATGTGCGTTGTTATTTATTATTTATTACCATGCACGTGGATGCGTTATTATTATTATTATTACCATTAGTATTATTAGTATTATCATAAAATGTAAATGCACATGCACATGCATGTGCATTCTTATTTATTAATATTTATTTATTATTTACTACTATGCACGTTCACATAAAATGCACTTGCGTTATTCTATTATTATTATTATTATTATTATTATTATAATTCTTGTTGTTGTTGTTGTTTGTATCATCAAATATAAATGCACATGCACGTGGGTTGTTATTTATTATTTATTACCATGCACGTGCATGTATCATTATCATTATTATTGCATGTAAATGCACATGCATGTGAGTTATTATATATTTTTTATTACCATGCACAAGAAAATGCAATGCACTTGCGTTATTCTATTATCACATGTGTTATTACTATTTATTCTAATGCACGTGCACACGCAATGCACTTGCGTTATTCTATTATCACATGTGTTATTATTTTTTATTTATTATCATTCACATGAAAATGCACATTCATGTGGACTTGGTTATTATTTATTGTTTATTACCATGCACATGCACATGCACATGCACATGCACTTGTATGTGCATAATTATTTAGTATTTATTATCATTCACATGCACATGCACTATCACATGCAATTCACATGCGTTATTATTTATAATTTCTTATTTAATATCATTCACATGCAAATGCACATGCATTTGCACAAGCACATGTGTTATGATTAATTATTTAAACCAAGCACATGCATGTGCACATGCATGTGCGTTATTACTACTATTATTATTAGAGGTATTTTTAGGGTTTACTATCATTTCTTAGGATTTTTTTTGTTATTAACATTTATTATGTTTTGTTAGGGTTTTATGGTTTTTAATGGTATATTATCGTTTTTAGGGTTTGGTGGGGGTTATTAGGATTTTATTAGAGTTTATTATGGTTTGTTAAGGTTTATTAGGGTTTATTAGGTATTTTTAGGGTTTTATTAGGATTGTGTTGGGTTTATTAGGGTATATTATTGTATATTATGGTACATTTGGGTATGTTTTGGATTTATTAGGGTTTCTTATGGTTCATTGTGGTTTATTAATTTCTAAGAGGGTATATTACGGTTTTTTAGTGTTTAGTAGTGTTTATTCGGGTTTATTAGCGATTTTAAGCTTTGTTATGTTTTATTAGCATTTATTAGGGGTTTTAGGTATTTTTAATTGTATATTTGCGTTTTTTAGGGTTTATTGGGGTTTATTATGGTTCATTATAGTGTGTTAAGGTTTATTAGGGTTGAGTAGGTATTATTAGGGTTTTATTAGGGTTGAGTCGGTATCTTTAAGGTTTTATTAGGGTTGAGTACGGTTTATTAGGGTTTGTTAGGGATTTTTAGTGTTTACTAGGGTTTGTTAGTGTTTTTATTAGGGTATATGGGTGTTTTTTTTGTTTTTGTTAATATATATGAGGGGTTGTTATGACTTTTTAGGTTTTATTAGCTAGTTTTTAGTGCTTGGGTGCATTTTTAATAGTTTATTAGATTTTATTTGAATTTATTATGGTTTATTAGTGTTTATATGGCTTTTTAATGGTTTGTTTGCTTTTTTTTGTTTATTAGGGTTTAGTTGGGTTTTATTAGGTTTTGTTATGGCGTGTCAAGGTTTTTTAGGGTTTAGAAGGTATTTTTAGGGTTGTTTATTGTTTTATTAGGGTTTATTATATTTTATTACGGTTTATTAGGGATTTTTAGGGTTTATTAGGGATTGTTAGGGGTTTATTAGTTTTTTTTGTTTTCTTAGGTTATATTAGTGTTTGTTAGGTCTTTTTAGATAATAGAGCATGTTTTTATAGTTTGTGAGTGTTTTGTTTTGTTTTTTTGTGCATTTTTCAGGTTTCATAGGTTATATTAATGTTTATTATGGTTTATTAGGGTTTCTAGTGTTTTTAACATATATTATCATTTTTTTTGTCTTTATTAGGTTATATTAGTGTTTTAGGTCCTTTTTAGGTAATATAGAGCATTTTTTTCTGCATAAACTCTAACAACTATACACAGACCCTAAAAATGCTTTAAAAACCCTAAAGACGCTTTAAAACCCTCAAAAATATTAAACCCTAATAAACCATAATATAAAAAATTAAACCCTAATAAACCCCTAATAAATTCTAATAATCAGTAAAAACACCTTATAATCACTAAAATCTTAATAAACTCTACTAAACCCTAATAAAACCCCAAAAATACCTAATAAACCCTAATAAATGATAATAAAACCTAATAAACCCTAAACACACGTTAAGAAAACCTATACTACCCTAATAGACACTATTAAACCCAAATAAACCCTAATAAACCCCAAACAAACCCTAAAAATCCATAATAAACCATAAATAAAGCTAAATAAACCATTATAAACCCTAAAAAACCTTAACACAACATAATAAACCCTAATAAAACTCTACAAAACCCTAATACATAAAAAAATGCTAGTATACCTTAAAAAATCCCTAGAAACCCTGATAAACTCTAATATAACCTAATAGACCCTAAAAATGCTCACAAACAATAAAAAACAATCACACACAATAAAAATACACTATATTACCTAAAAAGACCTAAAAACACTAATATAACCTAATAAAGACAAAAAACACTTATATACCTTAAAATCCCTAGAAACCCTAATAAACCATAATAAACTCTAATATAACCAAAGAAACCCTAAAATGCTCACAAGAAAAACAAAATGCTCACAAATAATAAAAAAATACTATATTATCTGAAAAGACCTAACAAACACTAATATAACCTAATAAAACAAAAAAAACTAATAAACCCCTTACAAACCCTAATTAATCCCAAAAATCAGTAATAAACCCTAATAAAAATGAATTAATCCTAATAAAACCATGATAAAACCCTAAAAATACCATCTCAACCCTAATAAACTTTGACACACCATAACAAAACCTAATAAAACCCAACTAAACCCCAATAAACAAAAAAATACGCAATCAAACCATTAAAAAGTCCATGAAACCATAATAAACTATAATAAATTCGAATAAAATCTTATAAACCAATATAAATGCTCAAAACAATAAAAACACGCTAATAAAACCTAAAAAGTCATAACAACATCTCATATATATTAACAAAAACTAAAAAAACACTCATATACCCTAATAAAAACCCTAACAAACCCTAGTAAACCCAAAAAATCCCTAACAAAACCTAATAAACTGTACTCAACCCTAATAAACCCTAATAAAACCTTAAAGATACAGACTCAGCCCTAATTAAACCCTAAAAATACCTACTCAACCCTAATAAACCTTAACACACAATAATAAACCATAATAAACCCCACTAAACCCTAAAAATGCAAATATATCATTAAAAAGCCCTAAAACCCCTAATAAATTCTAATAAAACCTAACAAAGCTTAAAAGTGCTAAAACCCTGATTAAACACTACTAAACATGAAAAAACCCTAATATACCCTCTTAAAAATTAATAAAACATAATGAACCATAATAAACCCTAATAAATCCTAAACATACCCAAATATACCATAATATACCACAATATACCCAAATAAACCCAACTCAATCCTAATAAAATCCAAAAAATACCTAATAAACCCTAATAAACCTTAAAAAACAATAATAAACCCTAATAAAATCCTAATAACCCCCACCAAAGCCTAAAAACGCAAATACACCATTAAAAACCCCTAAAACCATAACTAACCAAAATAAATGTTAATAACACCTAAAAATTCTAAAAAATGCTAGTAAACCCTCAAAATACCTCAAATAATAATATTAATAGAAATAATGCACGTGCATGTACATATGAATGTGCATGGTTTAAATAATAAATCATAATGTACGTGCATGTGCATATGCATGTGCATTTTCATGTGAATGATAATAAATAATAAATTATAAATAATAACGCATGTGAATTACATGTGTATGTGCATGTGCATGTGAATGATAATAAATAATAAATAATAATGCACTTCCAAGTGCATGTGCATGTGCATGGTAATAATCAATAAATAATAACTAAGTCCATTTGAATGTTCATTTTCATGTGAATGATAGTAAATAATAAATAATAAAACATGTGATAATAGAATAATGCACGTGCATTGCGTGTGCACGTCCATGAGAATAAATAATAATAACACATGTGATAATAGAATAACACAAGTGCATTACAATTACATGTTCATGATAACAAATAATATATAATAATGCACGTGCATGTGCATTTACATATAATGATAATGATAATGATGCATGCACGTGCATGGTAATAAATAATAAATAACAACACGCGCGCATGTGCATTTGTATTTGATGATACAAATAATAATAATAATAATAATAATAATAATAATAATAATAATAATAGAATAATGAAAGTGAATTTCATGTGCACGTGCATATTAGTAAATAACAAATAAGAACGCACATGCATGTGCATGTGCATTTACATTTGATGATAATATTAATAATACTAATTGTAATAACAATAATAATAACACATGCATGGGCATGGTAATAAATAATAAATAACAATGCACATGAATGTGCATTTTCATGTGATAATGATAATAATAATGATAATGATAATGATAATAATAAGAACTAATAAATCCTAACAAACCCTACGAACCAATAATAAACCCTAATAAACCCTAATAAACCCTAAATCCCACTACTAAACCCAAAAAAAAACTAATAAATCGCAATAAACCATAAAAGCCCTATTAGACCCCAATAAAAGTTACAAAATACCCAACAACCAAAATATACAACAAAAATGCTATTAAAAAATTAAAAATTCTAATATTTACAAAAAAACCCAAACAAACTCGACAAAACCTAACAAAACCCTTAAAACACCATAAAACCCCAAAAAAACCCAAAAAACCCTAAAAGCCCTAAAAAATTCTAAAAAACCCTAAAAAAATTAAAAACCCTAAAACCCCTAAAAACCAAAAAACCAAAAAACCCAGAAAACAGACCTAAAAAACCCTAAAAAACCTCAAAAAACCTCAAAAAACCCTAAAAACCTAAAAACCACTAAAAATGTTAAAAAACCTAAAAATCATCAAAATGACAATCAAAACCCAAACCAACCCTATGAAACCCTTTAAATCCCTAAAAACCTCCTAGAAAACCCTAAAAACCTCAAAATAAGCCCTAATACCCCCTAAAGAACCCTAAAGAACCACTAAAGCCACGAGCAATGCTACATAAACCCTATCAATTGCTACAAAAACCTGAAAAAAGCATCAAAACCCACAAAATGCAACAAAACCCCAAAAAACAAAAAAAATGACCCTAACAAAGCTTAAAAAATCTAAACACAGCCATAAAACCCAAAAAAACACATAAAACCCCAAACAACTCAAATAAGACATAACAAACCCTAAAAAACGTAACAAATCCTAACAAACACTAATAACCCCTAAGAACCACTAATAAACCCCAATAACCCATAAAACCCACTATTAAACCCTAAAAACCCTAAGAAACACTAATAAATCATAATAACCTGTAATAAAACCTAACAAACTCTATTAGACCCTAATATACGCTACCAAAGACCTAAAACACCTAATATACAATAAAAACACTAGTAAACCATAATAAACCCTAATAATCACTAAAAACCCTAACAAACCCGACAAAACGCTAAAACATTCTCCAAATAATAGCTTGCAAAACCCAACAACCCAGTAATATACCCTAAAACCCCTAATAAACCCAAAATAAATCATAACAAACCCTAACAACCCCAAATAAATTTTAAATAATCCTAACAATGCCAAATAAATCGTAAAAAACTGAAACAAACTATAAAAAACCCCTAATAAAACCCAATAAACCCTAACAAATCATAATAAACCCTAATAAATTGTAATATACCCAAATACACGTTACTAAACCCTAATAAATAAAATAAACCCTAATAAATCCTAAATAACCCTAAAAAGGTTGATAAACCCTTGAAAAAGCTATTAATGCCTACAAAAGACCAATAAAACCCTAATATACAATAAAAATGCTAATAAACTGTAAAAAATCATAAAGAACACTAATAAACCCTAATGAATCCTAATAAACCCTAAAGAACCATATTAAACTCTAAAGAACACAGAAAACCCCTAAAGAAGCCAAAAAATGACAAAACACATTATATAAACCCTAAAAACCGCTACAATACCCAAACAAACCCTAAAACACACTAAAAACCCTAACAACCCCTATCAATCCCAAAAAAACAAATAAACCCATAAACTCCCCTAAAACCAATAAAAAGACATTAGATATCATAAAAAACCATAAACACTCGTTAATAACCCTTAAAACCCCTTAAAAACTACAAAACCATAAACAACCATTAAAACCTAAAAAAGGCTACAAATAGATACATAAACCCTAAAAACTATACATAAACCCTAAAAAATGCAAAAAACCCCCAAAAAACACAACATAAACCAAAAAACGAAACATAAACCCAAAATAGGCTACAGATTCCCTAAACGCACTACATAAACCCTAGATCTGTAACATAAACCCTAAAAAACATATCATAAACCCTAAAAAACGCAACATAAACATTAAAAAATGCTATATAAAACTTAAAACCACAATATAAACCCTAAAAACATTACATGAACCCTAAAAAAATTACATAAACCCTAAAAATGCAACATAAACACTACATCACCCCTAAAAACACTATATAATCCCAAAAAATGCAACATAAACCCTAAAAAATGCTACAAAAAACCTAAACCCTGAATACACTACATAAACCCTAAAAACATTACATAAAACCTAAAAATGATACATAAAACCTAAAATCGCTAACTAAGCCCTAAAAATGCTACATAAACACTATAAATGCAGTATAAACTCTAACAACGCTATAGAAACCCTAAAAAATGCTACAAAAACCCTAAAGACGTTTCAAAACCCTCAAAGGCAACGCACGTGCATTTGCATTTGCATTTGATGATAATAACAATAATAACAATAATAGTAATAATAACAATAACAATAAAAAGGCATGTGATAATAGAATAATGTAGGTGCATTGTGTGTGCTCGTGCATGGTAATAAATAATAATGGATGTGCATTTTCATTTGCATGTGATGATAATAATAACAATAATAATAATAATAATAATAATAATAACAACAACAACAACATAAGAACGTGCATAGAAATAAATAATAACGCATGTGCACCGACATTTGCATGTGACGATAATAATAATAATAGTAGTAGTAATAATGATAATGATAATGATAATAATGATGATGATAATAATGATAATAATAACGTGTGTGATAATAGAATAACACACGTCCTAACAAACCCTATCAAAACGTAACAAACCCTAACAACCACTAATAACTCGTAAGAACCACTAATAAACCCTAATAACCCATAAAACCCGTTATTAAACCCTAAAACCCCTAATTAACACTAATAAATTGTAATTACCTATAATAAACCCTAAAAAACTCTATTAGACCCTAATAAACACTAAAAAACACCTAAAACCACTAATAGACAATAAAAACACTATTAAACCATAATAAATGCTAATAATCACTAAAAACCCAAACAAACCTAACAAAATGCTACAAAAATCTCCAAATAATAGCCTACAAAACCCTAAAACCCACTAATAAACCCTAAAAACCCTAATCACCCCAAAATAAATTGTAACAAACCCTAACAACCCCACACAAATCGTAACAAATCCTAACAATGCCAAATAAATCATAACAAACTGAAGAAAACCATAACAAAACCCTAATAAACCCCAATAAACCATAAAAAATCATAATAAACCCTAATAAATCGTAATAAACCCAAATACACATTTTTAAATCCTAAAAAACCCTAATAAATCCTAAATAACCATAAAAAGGTTGATAAGCGCTAAAAAAAAAATTAATGCCTACAAAAGCCCAATGAAACCTTAATATATAATCAAAAATGCTAATAAACTACTACAAATCCTAAATAACACTAATAAACCCTAAAGAACCCTAATCAGCACTAAAGAACCATATTAAACTCTAATGAACACTAAAAAACCCTAAATAACCCAAAAAAATGCTAAAACACATTATATACACCCTAAAAACTGCTACAACACCCACAAACCCCTAAAACACACTAAAAAACCCTAACAACCCCTATCAATCCGAAAAAAACATATAAACCTATAAAACCCCCCAAAACCATTAAAAGCCATCAGATACCACAAAAACCCATAAACACCCGTTAACAACCCTTAAAACCCCTAAAAACACTACAAATCATAAAAAACCATTAAAACCCTAAAAAAGGCTTCAAATAGATACATAAATGCTAAAAACGTTACATAAACCGTAAAAAATGCAACAAAACCCCAAAAAATGAAACATAAACCCAAAAACAAAACATAAACCCAAAAAACACTACATAAACCCTAAAGGCACTACATACACCCTAGAACTGTTACATAAACCCTAAAAAACACAACATAAACCCTAAAAATGCACCATAAACATTAAAGAACGCTACATAAAACCTAAAAACACAATATAAACACTAAAAACACTACATTAACCCTAAAAACGTTACATAAACCCTAAAAATGTAACATAAAAGCTACATCACTCCTAAAAACGATACATAAACCCAAAAAATGCAACATAAACCCTAAAAATGCTACATAAAACATAAACCCTAAACACCCTACATAAACAATAAAAAAATTACATAAACCCTAAAAATAATACATAAAACCTAAAACTGCTAACTAAACCCTAAAAATGATACATAAACACTAAAAATGCTACATAAAACATAAACCCTAAAAATGCTACATAAACAATAAAAACGTTACATAAACCCTAAAAATGATACATAAAACCTAAAACTACTAAATAAACCATAAAAATGATACATAAAGACTAAAAATGTTACATAAACTCTAACAACACTACACAAACCCTAAAAAATGCTACAAAAACTCTAAAGACGATTCAAAACCCTCAAAAATATTAAACCCTAATATACCATAATAAATAAAATTAAACCCTAATAAACCCCTAATAAAAACCCAAAGAACCACTAAATCCACTAACAATGCTACATAAACCCTATCAATTGATACAAAAAACCGAAAAATGCTACATAACCCACAAAACATAACAATACCGAAAAAATGCTAAAATAAACCTTACAAAGCACAAAAAATCCAAACACACCAATAAAACCCAAAAAAGCGCATAAAACCCCAAAGAACTCAATCAAACCGTAACAATCCCAAAAAACCCAAACAAAACCTAACAAACCCGAACAACCACTAATAACCCCTAAGAACCACTAATAAACCCTAATAACCCTTAAAACCCACTATTAAACCCTAAAAACCCTAATAAACACTAATAAATCGTAATAACCTTTAATAAACCCTAAAAAACTCTATTAGACCATAATAACTGCAAGAAAATCCCTAAAACCCCTAATATACAATAAAAAACACTATTAAACCATAATAAACCCTAATAATCACTAAAATATTAACAAAACAGACCAAACGCTACAAAAACCTCCAAATAATATACTACAAAACCATACAACCCACTAATAAACACTAAAAAACCTAATAACCCCAAAATAAATCGTAACAAACCCAAACATCCCCAAATAAATTGAAACAAATCCTAAAAATGCCAAATAAATCATAACAAACTAAAACAAACTCCAACAAACCCCAAATAAACCCCAATAAACCCTAACAAAGAATAATAAACCCAAATAAATCGTAATAAACCCAAATACACATTACTAAACCCTAATAAATAACAGAAACCCTAATAAAACCTAATTAATCCTAAATAACCCTAAAAAAGGTTGATAATCCATAGAAAAAACTATTAATGCCTACAAATGCCCAATAAAACCCTAATATACATGAAAAATGCTAATAAACTGGAACAAATCCTATTGAAAATTAATAAACCCTAAAGAACCATATTAAACCCTAAAGAACCATATTAAACTCCATAGAATTCTAAAAAAACATAAAGAACCCAAAAAAACACAAAAAAACCCTAACATATAATAAAAAATCCAAACACACCCATAAAACCCAAAAAAACGCATAAAACCTCAAACCACTCAAACAAACCGTAATAAACCCTAAAAACCCTAACCAAACCTAAAAAACCCTAAAAACCACTAATAACCCTTAAGAACCACTAATAAACCCTAATAACCCCAAAAACCCACTATTAAACCCCAAAACACTAATAAACCCTAATAAATAATAATAACCTGTAATAAACCCTAACCAACTCTATTATACCCTAATAAACTCTGAAAAATACCTAAAACACCTAATATACAATAAAACCCACTATTAAACCATAATAAACCCTAATAATCAATAAAACCCCTAACAAACCAGACAAAACGCTACAAAAACCTCCAAATAATAGCCTACAAAACCCTAAAACCAACTAATAAACCATAAAAACCCCTAATAACCCCAAAATAAATCGTAACAAACCCTAACAACCCCAAATATATCTTAATAAATCAAAAAATGCCAAATAAATCATAACAAACTGAATCAAATCATAACAAACCCCAAATAAACCCCAAAAAACCCTAACAAATCATAATAAACCCTAACAAATCATAATAAACACAAATACACGTTACTAAACCCTAATAAATAAAATAAACCCTAAAAAATCCTAAAAAACCCTATTAAAGGTTGAAAAAACCCTCGAAAATGCTATTAATGCCTACCAAAGCCCAATAAAACCCTAATATACAACAAAAAATACTAATAAACTATTACAAATCCTAAAGAACACTAATAAACCCATAAGAACCCTAATAAACCCAATAGAACCATATTAAACTCCGAAGAACACTAAAAAACCCTAAAGAACCCAAACAAATGCTAAAATACATTATATAAACCCTAAAACCCACAATAATACCCAAACAAACCTTATAACACACTAAAAACTCTAACAACCCCTATCAATCCCAGAAAAACAAATAAACAAACAAAACCCCCCAAAAACAATTAAAAAACCAACAGATACCATAAAAACCCATACACCCCCATTAACAACCCTTAAAACCCTATAAAACACTACAAACCATAAACATCCATTAAAACCCTAAAAAAAGTTTCAAATAGGTACATAAACCCTAAAAACGTTACCTAAACCCTAAAAAATGAAACAAAACCCCTAAAACGCAAAATAAACCAAAAAATGCAACATAAACCCAAAAAACGCTACATAAACCCTAAAAGCACTACATAAACCCTAAAACTGTAACATAAACCCTAAAAAACACAACATAAACCCTAAAAACGCAACATAAACATTAAAAAATTCTACATAAAACCTAAAAACACAATATAAACACTAAAACACTCTATGAACCCTAAAAACGTTACATAAACAATGAAAAATGAAACATAAACACTACATCGACCCAAAAACGCTACATAAACCCAGAAAATGCAACATAAACCCTAAAAATTGCTATATAAAACCTAAACCCTAAACACGCTACATAAACCCTAAAAACGTTACATAAACCCTAAAAACGATACATAAAATCTAAAACCGCTAACTAAACCCTAAAAAGGCTACATAAACACTAAAAATTCTATATAAACTCTAAAAAATCTACACAACCCTAAAAAATGCTACAGAAACCCTAAATATGCTTTAAAACCCACAAAAATATTAAATCCTAATATTTCATAACATAAAAAAAGAAACCCTGATAAATTCCCTAATAACCTCTAATAATCCCTAAAAACACCTTATAATTTCTAAAATCCTAATAAACTCTACTCAACCCTAATATAACCCCAAAAATACCTAATAAACCCTATGAAATGATAATAAAACCTAATAAACCGTAAAAGCACATTAAGAAAAACTAGACAACCCTAACCAACCCTATTAGACACTAATAAACACTAATAAACCCTAATAAGCCCCAAAAAAACCCTATAAAGCCCAAATAAACCTTAAATAAAGCCATATGAACCCTACTCAACCCTAACACACCTTAATACACCATAATAACCCCTAATAAAACCCTAAAAAACCCCAATAAAGAAAAAAATTGCTAGAATACCATAAAAAATTCCTAGAAACCCTGATAAACACTAATACAACCTAATAAACCCTAAAACGCTCACAAACAATAAAAAACAATCACAAACAATAAAAACATGCTATATTACTTAAAAATACCTAAAAACACTAATATAACCTAATAAAGAAAAAATGCTAATATACCTTAAAAATCCCTTGAAACTCTAATAAACCATAATAAATTCAAATATAACCAAAGAAACCCTAAGACACTCAAAAAAAACGCTTAGTGAAAATAAAAACAAGCTATATTATCTAAAAAGACCTGACAAACACTAATATAACATAATAAAACAAAAAAACTAATAAATCCCTAACAAATCCTAATAAACCCTAAAAATAACCAATAAACCCTAATAAAAACAAATAAACCATAACAAAACCTAATAAAACCCTAAAAATACATACTCAACCCTAATAAACCTAGACACACCATAACAAAACCTAATAAAACCCACCTAAATACCAATAAACAAAAAAACACAAACAAACCATTAAAAATCCCTAGAAACCCTAATAAACCATAATAAATTCAAATAAAAGCTAATAAACTATTAAAATTGCTCACAACACTAAAAACTCACAAATAAAACCTAAAAAGTCATAACAACCCCTCATATATATTTACAAAAACAAATAAATACTCATATACCCTAATAAAAACACTAACAAACCCTAGTAAACCCTAAAAATCCTTAACAAACCCTAATAAACAATACTCAACCCTAATAAACCCTAATAAAACCTTAAAGATAACGACTCAACCCTAATAAAACCCTAAAAATACCAACTCAACCCTAATAAATCTTAACACTCCATAATAAACCATAATAAACGCCATTATACCCTAAAAATTCAAATATACCATTAAAAAGCCCTAAAGCCCCTAATAAATGCTAATAAAACCTAACAAAGCATAAAACTGCTAATAAACCCGAATAAACACCACTAAACACTAAAAACCTCAGATATACCCACATAAAAATTAATAAATCATAATGAACCGTAATAAATCCAAATAAATCCTAAACATTTTCAAATATACAATAATATACCATAATATACCCTAATAAACCCAACTCAATCCTAAGAAAACCCTATAAATACCTAATAAACCATAATAAACCATGACACACCGTAATAAAACCCAATAAAATCCTAATAACCCCAAAAAACCCTAAAAACACTAATATACCATTAAAAATCCTAAAACCCTAACAAACCATAACAAATGTTAATAACGCCTAAAAATCCTTAAAATGATAGTAAACCCTAAAAATACCTCTTATAATAATAGTAGTAATAACACACGTGCATGTTCATATGCATGTGCATGGTTTAAATAGTTAATCATAACACACGTGCATGTGCATATGCATGCGCATTAGCAAGTGAATGATAATAAATAATAAATTATAAATAATAACGCATTGAATTGCATGTGTATGTGCATGTGCATGTGCATGTGCATGTGCATGGTAATAAATAATAAATAATAACGGAGTCCAGATGAATGTGCATTTTCATGCAAATGATAATAAATAATAAATAATAACACATGTGATAAGAGAATAACACAAGTGCATTGCGTGTGCACATGCATTTCCATGTGAATGATAATAAATAATAAATAATAACACATTTGATATAGAATAACACAAGTGCCTTGCGTGTTCACGTGCAGGGGAATAAATAATAGTAACACATGTGATAATAGAATAATGCAAATGCATTGCATTTTCATGTGCATGGTAATAAATGACATATAATAACGAATGAGTATGTGCATTTACATATATAATGATAATGATAATGACTCTTGCACGTGCATGGTAATAAATAATAAATAACAGTGCACGTGCATGTGCATTGGTATTTGATGATACAAATAATAATAATAATAATAATAATAATAATAGAATAACGCAAGTGCATTGCATGTGCACGTGCATAGTAGTAAATAATAAATAAATAATAGTAAATAAGAATGAACATGCATGTGCATGTGCGTTTACATTTGATAATAATATTAATAACACTAATTGTAATAATAATAATAATAATAATGCATGAACATGCCTGGTAATAAATAATAAATAACAATGCACATGCATGTGGATTTGTATGTGATAATGATAATAATAATGATAATGATAATAATAATAATAAATTTTTTTGATAATAATAATAAAAGAATAATACAAGTGCATTGCATCTGCACGTTCATGGTAATAAATAATAAATAATAATGCATCTGCATCTGCATTTGCATGTAATGATAATAATTATAACAACAGTAGTAGTAGTAGTGATATTGGTAGTAGTTCCAATGAATTTTATAATAGAATATTGCATGTGTATTATGCGTGCACGTGCATGGTAATAAATAATAATGAGCGTGCATTCCATTTGCATGTGATGAGGATGATGATGATAATAATAATAATAATAATAATATTATTATTATTATTAACAACGCATGTGATAATAGAATAATGCACGTACATTGAACGTGCATGTTTATGTATTTTCATGTGCATTTGCTTGTGCATTTTCATGTGATGATAACAACAACAACAACAACAACAACAACAACAATAATAATAAAAACAATAAGAATAACAATGTATGTGATATTAAAACAACGTTTGTGCATTGCATGTGCACGTGCATGGTAATAAAAAAGTAAAAAATAATGCACGGGAATGTGTATGTGAATGTGCATGAGATAATAATAATAATAACAGTAATAAAAATAATAATAATAATAACAACAAGTCATGTGATAAAAGAATAACGCACGTGCATTGCATGTGCACTGCATGATAATAAATAATAACTCATAGTGCATGTGATGACAATAACAACAACAATAGTAATATTAAAAATAATAGTGCATGTGATAATAGAATAATGCACATGTAATGAATGTGAACATGTATGGTAATAAATAATAACGCGGGTTCATTTGCATTTGCATTTGATGACAATAACAATAATAACAATAATAGTAATAATAACAATAACAATAAAAATGCATGTGATAATAGAATAATATAGGTGCATTCTATGTGCGCGTGCATGGTAATAAATAATAATGGATGTGCATGGGGATTTGCATGTGATGATAATAATAATAATAAGGACAACAACAACAACATATGCACGAGCATGTAAATAAATAGTATATAATAATGAATAAATAATAACGCATGTGCATCTGCATTTGCATGTGACGATAATAATAATAATAATAATAACAATAAAGATAAATATAATAATGATAATGATAATAATGATAATAATAATGTGTGTGATAATAGAATAGCACACGTCCTGACAAACCCTAACGAAACCTATCAAACCCAAACAACCACTAATAAACCCTAAGAACCACTAATAAACCCAAATAACACCTGAAACCCTCTATTAAACCCTAAAACCCTAATAAACACTAATAAATCATAATAACCTGTAATAAACCCTAAAAACCCTATTATACTCTAATAAATGCAGGAAAATCGCTAAAACCCCTAATAAACAATAAAAACACTATTGAACCATAATAAATCATAATCATCACTAAAAACCCTAACAAACCAGAAAAAACACTACTAAACCTACCAAAGAATAGCTTATAAAACCCTACAACCTTCTAATAAAACCTAACAACCACTAATAAGCCTATAATAAATCGTAACAAACCCTAACAACCCAAAATAAATCGTAAAAAATCCTAAGAACACCAAATAAATCGTAACAAATTGAAACAAACCATAATAAACCCCTGATAAACCGCAATAAACCCTAAAAAATCATAATAAACCCTAATAAATTGTAATAAACCCAAATACAAGGTAATAAACTCTAATAATTAAAATAAACCCTAAGAAACCCAAATAAATCCTAAATAACCCTAAAAAGGTTGTTAAAACCTAGAAAAAGCAATTGATGCATACAAAAGCCCAATAAAACCCTAAAATACATTAAAAATGCTAATAAACCGTAAAAAATACTAAAGAACACTAATAAACCCTAAAGAACCATAATAAACCCTAAAGAACCATAATAAACTCTAAAGAACACTAAAAGACCCTAATGAACCCAAAAAATGCTAAAACACATTACATAAAACCTAAAAACCACTACAACACCCAAACAAATCCTAAAACACACTAAAAACTCTAAAACCCCCTATCAATCCCGAAAAAACAAAAAATACCTTAAAAAACCGCAAAAACCATTGAAAACCCATCAAATACCTTAAAAAATAAAAACACCCATTAACAACCATTAAAACCCCTAAAACTCACTACAAATAATAAACAACCATTAAAACAATAAAAAAGGCATCAAATAGATACATAAACCCAGAAAATGTTACATAAACCCTAAAAAGGCAACATAAACCCAAAAAACGTAACATAAACCCAAAAAACACAACATAACCCAAAAAATGCTATATAAACACAAAATCACTACATAAACCCTAGAACCGTAACATAAACCCTAAAAACGCAACATAAACATTAAAAACGCTACATAAAACCTAAAAACACATCATTAACCCTAAAAACACTACATGAACCCTAAAAACATTACATAAACCCAAAAAATAAATCATAAAAGCTACATTACCATAAAAACGCTACAAAAACCAAGAAAACGCAACATAAACCCTATGAAATGCAACCTTAAACCTAAAGCCCAAACACGCTACCAAAACCCTAAAAACATTACATAAACCCTAAAAATGCTATATAAAACCTAAA
Source organism: Viscum album (assembly GCA_963277665.1). Lineage (NCBI taxonomy): Eukaryota > Viridiplantae > Streptophyta > Magnoliopsida > Santalales > Viscaceae > Viscum > Viscum album. Next base: position 2,312,810 of record OY728167.1, on the reverse strand, counting down.
ACTGCTAACTAAACCCTAAAACCACTACATAAACACAAAAAATGCTACATAAACTCAAACAATGCTACAAAAACACTAAAAAATGCTACAAAAACCCTAAAGACGCTTCAAAACCCACAAAAATATTAAGCCCTAATATACCATAATATAAAAAAATAAACCATAATAAACCCCTAATAAACTCTAATAATCATTAAAAACGCCTTATAATCCCTAAAACCCCTAAGAGACTCTAATCAACCCCAATAAAACCGCAAAAATACCTAATAAACCCTAATAAATGATAATAAAGCATCACTACTGGAAATGCAGGTTTTTCCAACGCTTCTTTACCCACAGTTTGCTTAAACTATTGGTAAAGAAGCCCTTTCCCAACGGTTTTAGGAAACCGTTGGGAAAGGGGTGTCCAGGGCACCCTTTCCCAACAGTTTTTAAAAACCGTTGGGAAATGTTTACCCCAAATACATAATCGGCCGCTGCTCTCCCACTTTCGCGACAGGACCCTAAATCTCTGCAGGCTCGGCTCCTCTCGCAACTTCCCCCATCTAAACCTGTGAAACTCCATCCGAATCATCTCAAATCAGGTATTCTCTTCTTCATACACATAAAATATTTACGTGCTACCTTGTTTTTAATGTTATTCATCTCATATTTTAGTTTTAAGTGTTGATTTTGATGTGTATACCATTTTTTTGTGTTTTGATTTAATCTAGACTTTATCCATTCCAATCCATTTAATTAATTTAATCTTTTACCCTCCATCGAAGAAGAAGCATCTCAAATTCATTGCGGTTGGATTCTAGATTTTCTATGTATGTGTTTTTATTATTTTTTTCATTTTGTAATTAATTGTTACTTGGAAATTTATTTATATGTGTTTATTAATTTTTAGAAAAGTTTTTATGAATGTTTTCCACAAAATTTCTTGAGGAAAGTGTTTTATTAAAATTAATTTTTTTTAATAAGGCTTGTGTAATGTAATTTGTTATAGTACATTATGCGACTATGTTTGGTATTTAGTAACACATGAGATAACTGGTGTGTGAGAATGTGTTGTGAAAAATATTCCATGGTTGGTTCAAGATTATATTTACGTTTTGAGCCTATTAATGAGTTGTTTTAAAGATATTTTGAGATATTTATCTTATGTTTATTGGTGAAAACAGGGATCTGTCAAGGTGGTTCATGATTAAGATATATAATTACTGCTAAACATGTGGATAAACCATGCATAGTAGTGAATTATGGAAATTTTTTATGTTTTTAGTATTTTTTTTATTTGGAGTTTCTTTTGATGTTGATGTTTCTTATTGATACCTATGATGGGAATTTATTTTAGTTTCTAAATTGGTTGAGACACCCCCACCATGCACAGTGTATGCAACCTCTACCCTTATTTAATCATTTTGTTTACACAGCCTATGAAACCTCTACCCTCATTTAATCAGTGAACTCAAGTCATTAATTCAAGCCTTCATTATCACTATCATGTAAGAAATTAAATGATGCAAACCCATCCTCACATGATTTGTTACCTTAGATAGTGTCCAACATATGGAATACGAGCTTTTGAATTCATCAGTTAACCAGGATCATATATTCCATTTCCCCCAAGATGACTGTACTAATAAAACATTAGGGTCAATTAAATATGGTTCTCATTGTATGTTGTATATTATGTGTCCTTCATGGCCAATACTCACTTTTATGAGGGTGCAGTGCTTTTACCCATGCTGGCATGTGTATACATCCATAAAAATGTTAGATAAGTCACAAGTTTAATTCATTAATGTTGTTATCATTGACATACTATATTATTAATCTCAAATTTAAAAATAAATGTTTGTGTCTGTACTTAATGAAATTAAATCTTTTTACAAGTCATGAACAACCTATTAGTGTAGAAGCCTAAAATTTATTCACCCCTGGGGTGCGCTTGACTTGGGGATGTATTTGGGTAATGAAAGGTATGGCCATAGAGGAGCCAATAATGAGTTATTGAACATGAGTGAATGATTTGGGATACCTATAACACATAATGGGACCTGATTCATGTGCCTCTTATAGACCTAATGAAAATGAATATAAATAAATTTTAATTTAATTTATGAGTACTTTTTCTTTACATTGTTTTAATAGTTCACTACATCGACTAGAAACTTATTCCTTTATCGTTTAATTAAATGTATTTTCAATTAATGTTTATTACTATTGAATTGTTTTTGAAAAAATCTCTTATATAAATTCTTTTTATAGAATGGACAGAATTTGGATGTATGAAACCGATCAAATCTCAAGTGATTTTCAAAACAATTTGGAAAGATTTATAGATTTTTCATTTCACAATGCTTCAGATAGTGGTCGCATACACTGCCCATGTTCCAATTGTGATGGTAGAACTTGGTTGAGCCATGAAGAAGTCAGAAACCACATAATAAAAAATGGTTTTCAAGCAAAATACTTTGTGTGGTATCATAATGGGGAGAAAATGAAATCTCAAATTGGTGATGATCGAAATGAAAGGACTGGAATAGAGAATTTGTTAGATGATCGGTTTCCATTTATTCATCATTATGAAAAAGAAACGATTTCGACTCAAGAAGACTTCAATATGAGGAAGCTGATGAATCTAGTGAATATGATGATATTGATAGGGTGAAAAAATTGAATGATGCTGCCACAACTCCAGTATATCAAAAATGTGATAAAATGAAAAAGCTGTAATTTTTAATCCGATTGTTTCATGGGAAAACTATGTATGGGATTTATAATACAGAAATTGATTACATTCTTACCCTATTGAAGGATTTACTTCCAGGTGATGTAGATATTCCCTAAAACCACTATATGACATGAAAGTTAGTTGGGGAACATGGATTTTCAAGAAACAAAATTCATGCTTGCCCGAAAGATTTCAGTTTATTCTGGGATTAAACCATTGAACGAAATGATTGTATAAAATGTGGAACATCCCGCTGGAAGTCAAAATCTGATGGAACACCATCCCGTGTTCCACAGAAAGTAATGTGGCACATTCCATTGATCCCCAGACTCCAGAATCTTTTTATGTCTGATGACATGTCAATAAAAATGAGATGGCATGATATCGAGAGAAAGAAGACTAATAATGAGTTGGTTCATCCTGCAGATGGATTTTCATGGCAGATATTTGATACTCGACATCCTGATTTTGCAGCTGACGTGCGTAATGTGAGGCTGGGTCTTTCATGCGATGGTTTTAATCTGTTTGGGCAGATGCCTACTTCACACAGCACATGGCCAATTTTTATACACATTTATAATCTTCCCCCATGGTTGTGTATGAAAAAACCTTTCACTTTCATGAGTATAATCATATCTGGTCCTTATGATCTCGGCATTGATATTGATGTATACATGCAACCTTTAATAAAAGAGTTGAGACTTCTTTGGGATGTAGGTGTGCGCACATACGATGCATGTTCTAAAGACATATTTCAGATGTGTGTTGCGCTTATGTGGATGATCAATGATTTTATGGCTTATGAAATGATGTCTAGATGGATCACGAAGGGAAAACTTTCATGACCAGTTTGTATGAAGAATACACGATCCAAAAGACTGAAACATCACTGTAGTTTTAGTTTTATGGGACATCAGTGATTCTTTCCAAATGATCATCCATATAGAATGAATTGTCGAAGATTTGATATTACCATAGGGACCGATGATCCACCTCAACATATATCTGGAACTGATGTGCTTAATGGGATTGAAAGATTTCGGTTTTTCATTTGGGAAGGGTCAAATTAAATTTGGAATGAGAAAGAATTTTTCCACTAAAACCTGTTACAGTTGGAGGAAGATGGGTAACTTTTTTTATTTTCCTTATTGGTTAACCAATTTGTTACGTCATTTCTTAGACGTAATTCATATTGAAAAGAATATATATGAAATGTTGCTTTCGGTTCTTCTAAATGTCAAGGGGAAGACAAAAGATGATTTACAATCTCGGCGTGACTTGGTGGATTGGGGCATCAGAACAGAATTGCATCATGTGCGTATCAGTGAAAATAAATGGAAACTTCCATGTGCTTCTTATGTGATGAAACCTACGAAAAAAAACAATTTTTGGAAGTATTAGAGACTATTAGAGTTCTTTATGGCTATTCAAGCAACACATCTAAATGGGTCAACAACATAGAGTTGAAGCTAAAATCTTTGAAGACTCATGATTATCACGTTCTATTGTAAGAGTTGCTTCTAATAGAAATCTGTCATCTTTTGTCCAATAATTTAAGGGTGACTGTTATTTGGTTGTGCCATTTGTTTATAGATCTTTGTGATAAGAAGTTGTCCAAGTCTTTCTTGCAAAAAATGTTTAAAGATGCCCCCATTAATTTTGTGTGAGTTGGAGAAAATATTTCCTCTATCATTTTTCACATGCATGCTGCATCTGACTGTCTATATTCCCACATAAATACTTCTCGGAGGACCTTTTTCTTTTCATTTAATGTATACAACTGAAATAAATATGTACACATTAAAGTCTTATGTCCGAAATAGGAATCATCCCTTAGGTTCTATCGTGAATGGTTACTTGGCACAAGAATGTATGGATTTCTGCTCAATGTATTTCTCTAATCTTACTACAAGAATGAACAACCCAATGAGAAATGAAGAAGAATAGTATGAGAAAATTGAACCCAGTTTTCCATCACTTCCTCAAACAGGAGGAATTTCTGGATCATATACATTGAAGACATTAAGCCATGAAGAGCGGGAGATGGAACATCGCACAGTTTTGTTCAACTATGATCTGATAGATGACTATACTAGGTAACTAAATTGAATATGTATATCTTATATATATGTCTATTAATTTATTCATATTTTTTATCTACAGGGAAAATAAAACAATGATAAATAGGAAGCATCTTCTTTATCTTTGAGAAGGAGAGAGACTTTTCATAGCAAAGAGTTTTCTGCTTGGTAAAAATTGAAGGTAAAAATATTACTATTTAAAATAATTATATCAATATTTAATTAAGTTTAATAGTCATTTATATTGCAGGTATAGAGTTTGTCTGTTGACTCTGTCTCTAAGGAAATAAGAGCTTTGGCTTTTGGTCCTAATAGCATGGTTCATGACTGTAAATCAATTGTAATCAATGGGTACAAATTTATTGTCACTGAATGAGAAAAGAACATGAGAACACAACATGATGGTGTTATGGTTACTGCCACAATAGATTGTTATGCTAGTGCATCAGATAGTAGACCGCGATTTGAAAATGTGGGTTATTATGGAGTCGTTGAGAAAATAATAATATTGGATTAATACTCTCATGGAAGAGTCACAATGATGAAATGCCATTGGTTTGATTCGATGATGAGACAGGGAAGATTTATTGATGATTGTGGATTTCAAGTAATTAATATGACTCACACTCTTGCTACCAAAGAACCATATGTGTCGGAATCAATGGTTAAACATGTTTTTTATGTTGAAGAAAAACTTCGACCTGAATTTGGTGTCATAGTTGAAGTAATTCCAAGACATATTTTTGATGATGGTGATGATGGAATTGAAACTTTCCCTAGTTCCATTGGAACCAATCCATTTATTTCTTTTGATGAATCCAATAGCTGAATTGTCAGAGTTGATTGTGAACCTGAAGTTGTGTTTGAAATTATATAGAATCATTCATCCATGTTCTCAATTCTTTTGGTTTACCTCGAGTTGGCTTGTTGAGGTTGGTACTATTCAAATTGATTTAGTATTGATCACAAATAAGTTTTAGCTAACTTGGCCGTTATGTGAATTTTCAATGTTTATTGGTTGTGGTTTTTTTTGAATTTCATTTTCTAATTTGAAATTGAACTGTATTCAAACCTTGTCAAACAATATTTCTCACTTGGTGAACATTACAACATGTATGATTTATTAAATTCGTTCAAGATCTTCTAAAACAATTGATATCTAAATTACCAATTAATCCCCCTATTCCATCATATATTTAGTTTTTTGGGTTACACATCAGTTTCCTTTTTCTAATTAATTACATATTTGTTTCCAAAAGCAGGAAATGTAGCCCATTGAAGAGAGACGAAGGAAAAAAAATGATGGAGAACAATCATCGAATGGCGTAGATGGTAATTCCACCATTAGTGCCTACAGTGAGTACTTAATTTCAAGTATATATATTTAAAGAATATATAATGTCATCTGATTAATTTTTTTGTAAACATTTTTCTAGGATCCACCTATATGTCGACAGTTATTCGACGAGGAGCCTAGTACTGGTCCTAGTACTCGGGCCGGTGGTACGAGGAGGGTTCATATCAGAGGTGGATGAGAAGCTTCGCATACCCGACTAGACCCTGCCCCTCCCACTGACATGTCATCCTTCCCACATTCTGATCCTGATGTTTCATTAGGTACACACGAGATATTTAGGCCTCCCATGTTTTCGCCACCTTTTGCATCTTTTGGCCCACCATTTTCATATCCCATTATGATTCCCACTCCCCAGTCAGAATCCGGTCATACAGCTATCTAATATTCTTTTCCTTCTACTTCTATCCCTCCGAGCTTCTATATTCCATCATCTTAGACTCCTGTTCCACCACAGGGTGTTCCATCAGTTTCTGTGGATCCAGCGACACTCAGCAATCAGACTGGCATAGGTATATTTATAGAACCCTAACAAATCTTTATAGCAATATTTATTTTCATTATAACATGTTTTGATAAAATACATGTTTTTATTTCATGACAGATACATCTACTAATAGGAGGTGGGGGCGGGGGCGTACATTCATGTGTTCGGTGTGGAACCGCCACACACAGGTTATGGTGGATTATAATGAAGACAACCAAATGGTTGAGAAAATAGGACAACAATGTCGGATTTTTTTGGCGACGCTTGCCAAATACTCCGACATCATTCCCATCAGCCCTCTATCGCAGAGACATTTGACACATGAGGTCAAGGATAGAGCTTGGGCAGAGATATGGGTAAAAAAATATGTTGTATTTAATTCCATGTATTATTTTTGTATTTATATGAATTAATATTTTGATGTCAGCTTCGATTTAATTTCCCCGACGGTGAGGGTGCACGACCGGAACGTCTAAAGGATTTAGGCGAGATTTAGAGAGCCTACAAGCATGAGTTGTATATTGGCTGTCATTCTAGAGTTGGCATTGAGTTAGAGGTTGTACCAGTCATGGATGATTGTCCTATAGAGCAGTATCGTCAGATGATTACTCATTGGACGACTACCCAGTTTAAGGTATGAATTACATTTGAGGTATTTAAATAATAACTTTCATTTTTTTAATTAATATTATCCTTTTAAGTATCTAATTTTATTTAGGAATCATCTGGAAAAAATAAAAAAACATTGATGCAAAAAAATACCTCCACACACTAGGACGTACTACGATGCCAGATCATGAGAGGAAGAAGGTATGACAATTGTTTATAAGTTTTCATTACAACTTACACTTACTTTTGTTTCCTCAATTATTTAATAGTTTTTTAAAGTTTTTATATAACTTTAGTTTTCAATGTCATTGTAGATGCAAATACAGAAAATTGAAGGACGTGTTCCTCGAGCAAAACTGTTTTGCTCGAGTAGACGAAAAAAGGATGGAAGTGCCGTCAACGAAGCGACTCAGCAGCAGATTGTAAGTTTTAATCTGTTGATTTTATATTTTAATATCTATTTTATAACTTAATAGTATATTTATATTTGTAACAGACTGCTTTATAGGCCCTTGATGCCCAAGAACCAGAAACGTTTTGGCCCACTGATCATTTACACCAGGTGTTGGGAGAGGAGCATCCTAGCAGAGTACGCTGCTAACCTAGGATAGCCCTAACGGGGTATTGTCCCTCCTCAGGTATGGGTTGTAGTGCCACTGAGCTGTAGCAAGTTAGGTCACAAGCAGAATAGAATGAGCAAAGGGCCACAGAGACGGAAGAAAAGTCTGCTAGGGAAAACAATGCATTTATGAAATTTATTGAAGTTCTACATCCAACACTTCTACCAGAGGCCAGCCCAGCTTTTGATTAATATATGTCGTCGACAAAATATATATATGGTGAACCAAGTGGCATTTCTAGTGGTGTTCAAGATGATTTCCCGCCTGATGATGATGATGGAGAGGAGTCTGATGCGGAAGAGGAGGGAGAGGAGGAGGGCGAGGCGGATGGAGAGGGCGAGGAGGAGGGAAATGGCAAGGAGGAGGGTACTGAGGAGGGTGAGGACAATGATGGGGATAAGGATGAGGGTGATGATGATGGTGATGTTGGTGATGGTGAGGTGGGACAAATTGATCAGTTACATTTTTGACTAATATTACTGAGATTTGATGTTTAATCTATTCTAGTTGTTGGTTTTATCTGGACCCGTAGTATAGTATTGGAGTTGTGTTATTTTTATATATTGTCTTTTTTCATGGATGTTGTTGTCCTTTAGTGGTTGCGGTGTATCTTGAACATGTTTATAGAGTTTTGTGTGTTTGGTAACTCTCTAGACATCCCCCCTCCTTCCTGGACCCTAGAAAACCCCCCGCCATCCTCCTTGGACCCCGGAAAGCCCCCCGGAATGTCCTCCAAACAGACCCCCACCATCCTCCTTGGTCCCCAGACAGCCCCTCGGACACTCCCCGGACAGCCCCTCGGACATCCCCCAGACAACACCCCCACCTCCTCCCTAGACCCCGGACAATCCCCCAGACATCCCCTTGGACAACCCCCCCCCCCCCCGGACAAACCCCCAAACACATTCGGATGCTATTGATACTTTATCAAAACGATCCATGGGTCATATGTGATGTGTATGAGTCAACCCCGGCTCAATCCAAGGCGCGGTGTGGCCGAAACCATTCGAAGTGTCTCACTTTTGTTTGAAATGGATAAAATTTTAAGTGAAGAGTAAAACTGACATACGGAAAACCAACCAAATGCATTCAGATTGTGTTGATACATTAGAAAAATGATCTTTGGGTCAATTTTGAGGTGTACGAGCCAACCCGGTCTCAATCCGAGTCGCGGTGCGGCCAATGTCACTCCAAGTGTCTCCCTTTGGTTTAAAATGGACAACATGTTAAGTACATACGGAAAATAGACCAAACACAGTCGATTTCCATTTATACTTTATGATAATGATCCATGGGTCATATATGACATGTATGATTCAACCTCTCCTCAATCCTATGAGAGGTGTGGCCGACACCACTCAAAGTGTCTCTCTTTTGTTTAAAATAGACTTTATTTTTAGTGAAAACAACAACTAGCATATGGAAAACTGACCAAACAAATTTTGATTCTGTCGATACTATAGCACAACGATCCATGGGTCATATGTGACATGTATGAGTCAACCCTTCCTCAATCCAAGGCACTATGTGGCCGACACCATTCATAGTTTCTCTCTTTTGTTTAAAATGGACATCATTTTAAGTGAAAACAAGAAGTGACATATGAAAAACCGACCAAACACATTTTAAATGTGTTAATGATTTAGGAAAATGATCCATGGGTCATATTTGATGTGTACGAGTCAACCCCGCCTCAATACGAGGCGCGGTGTGGCCGACACCATTCATAGTGTCTCTCTTTTGTTTAAAATGGACATCATTTTAAGTGAAAACAAAAAATGACATAAGAAAAATTGACCAAACGCATTATAAATGTGTTTATGCTTTAGGAAAATGAAACATGGGTCATTTGAGACATGTACGAGTCAACACCATCTAAATCCGAGGCGTGGTGTGGCCGGTACCACTCTAACAGTGTCTCTTTTGTTTAAAATGGAAAGTATTATAAGTGAAAAGAACAACTGGTATATGGAAATATGACCAAACGCATTTGGATTCTGTTGATAATTTATCACAATGATCCATTGGTCATATGTGACATGTATGAGCCAACCTGGGCAAAATCTGAGTCTCAGTGTGGTTGGGATCACTCTAAGTGTCTCTATATTGTTTAAAATGGATAACATTTTAAGTACATACTGAAAACCGACCAAACGAATTCGGTTTCCATTGAAACATTAAGAGAACGATCCATGGGTCATATGTGACGTGTAAGAGTCAACCTTGCCTCAATATGAAGCGCGGTGTGGCCTAAACCACTCAATGTGTCTCTCTCTTTTTTTTAAATGGACTTCATTTTAAGTGAAAACAAAAACTGGCATACGGAAAACTGACCATATGGATTTATATTATATCGATACTTTGGCACAAAGATCCATGGGTCATATGTGGCGTGTATGAGTCCACCTCGCCTCTATCCGAGTCACGGTGTGGCCAACACCATTCATAGTTTCTCTCTTTTGTTTAAAATGGACATCATTTTAAGAGAAAACAACAGATGACACACAAAAAACTGACAAAATGCATTCAAAATGTGTTGACGCTTTAGGAAAACGGTCCATGGGTCATATGTGACATGTAAGAGTCAACCCCGCCTCAATCCAAGGCGTGGTGTGGCCGACACCACTCTATGTGTCTCTCTTTTGTTTCAAAAGGATATCATTTTAAGTGAAAACATCAACTGGCATACCAAAAACTGACCAAACGCATTCAGATTGTGTTAATACCTTAGAAAAATGATCCATGGGTCATTTGAGACGTGTACGAGTCAACCCCGTCTAAATCCTAGGTGTGGTGTGGCCGGTACAACTCTAACTTCGTCTCTTTTGTTTAAAATGGACAAGATTATAACTGAGAAGAACAATTGGGATACGGAAAACCGATCTAAAGCATTCAGATTCTGTTGATACTTTAGAAAAATTATCTATGGGTCAATTTTGAGGTGTATGAGTCAACCCACCCTCAATCTGAGTCACGGTGTGACCGGGATCACTCTAAGTCTCTCTCTTTTGTTTAAAATGAACAACATTTTAAGTGCATACGGAAAACCGACCAAATGAATTCAGTTTTAGTTGAAACATTATGAGAACGTTCCATGGGTCATATGTGACATGTACGAGTCAACTTAGCCTCAATTCGAGGTGTGGTGTGGCCGAAACCACTCAATATGTCTCTCTTTTGTTTAAAATGGACATCATTTTAAGTGAAAACAACAACTAGCATACGGAAAACCAACCAAACTGATTCTGATTGTGTTGATACTTTAGCACAACGATCCATGAGTCATATGTGACATGACCAAGTCAACCTCGCATAAATCGGAAGCGCAGTGTGGCCAACACCATTCATAGTGTCACTCTTTTGTTTAAAATGTACATCATTTTAAGTGAAAACAACAAGTGACATACGAAAAAATGACCAAACACATTCAAAATGTGTTGATACTTTAGGACAATGATCCATGGGTCATATGTGATGTGTACGAGTCAACCCTGCCTCAATCTGAGGCGCGGTGTGGCCGACACCACTATAAGTGTCTCTCTTTTGTTTCAAAAGGATATCATTTTAAGTGAAAACATCAACTGGCATAGGTAAGACCAACCAAACGCATTCGGATTGTGTTGATACTTTAGGAAAATGATCCACAGGTCATTTGAGACATGTACGAGTCCACCCCGTCTAAATCCGAGGTGTGGTGTGGTCAGTACCACTCTAACTGTGTCTCTTCTGTTTAAAATGGACAGGATTATAAGTGAAAAGAACAACTGGCATATGGAAAACTGACCAAACACATTTGGATTATATTGATAATTTATCACTATGATCCATGGATCATATGTGACATGTACGAGCCAACCTGGGCTCAATCAGAGTCGCAGTGTGGCTGGGATCACTCTATGTGTCTCTCTTTTGTTTAAACTGGACAACACATTAAGTACATACAGAAAACAAACCAAACACATTCAGTTTCTATTGAATCCTTAGAAGAACTATCCATGGGTCATATGTGATGTGTACGAGTCAACCATGCCTCAATCCGAGGCATAGTGTGGCCGACACCACTCAAAGTGTCTCTCTTTTGTTTAAAATGGACTTCATTTTATGTGAAAACAACAACTAGCATATGGAAAATAGACCAAACAGATTATGATTGTGTCGATACTTTAGCAAAACGATCCATGGGTCATATCTGACATGTAAAAGTCAACCCCGCCTCAATCCGAGGTGCGGTGTGGCCGACACCATTCATAGTGTCTCTCTTTTGTTTAAAATGGATATCATTTTAAGTGAAAACAACATGTGACATACAAAAAACTAAAAAATTCATTAGAAATGAATTGATGCTTTAGGAAAATGATCCATGGGTCATATGTGACATGTACGAGTCAACCCCGCCTCAATCCGAGATGTAGTGTGGCCGGAAACACTCTATGAGTGTCTCTTTTGTATAAAATGGACAACATTTTAAGTACATACAAAAAACTAACCAAATGGATTCTGAATGTGTAGATACTTTAGAACAATGATCCATGGGTCTTATGTGACGTCTACAAATCAACCCCACCTCAATCTGAGATGTGGTGTGGCCGGCACCACTCAGAGTGTCTGTATTTTGTTTCAAAAGGACATCATTTAATGTGAAAACATCAACTGACATACGGAAAACCGACCGAACACCTTCGGATTGTTTTGATACTTTAGGACAGCGATCCATGGGTCATTTGAGACATGTAAGAGTCAACCCCATATAAATCTGAGACACGGTGTGGCCTGTACCACTCTAACTGTGTCTTTTTTGTTTAAAATGGACAAGACTATAAGTGAAAAGAACTACTAGCATACAAAAAACTGACCAAACGCATTCAGAATCTATTGAAACTTTAGGAAAATGATCCATGGGTCATATGTTATGTGTACGAGTCAACCGTGACTCAATCCAAGTCGCAGTGTGGCCTGGAACACCCAAAGTGTCTCTCTTATGTTTAAAATGGACAACATTTTAAGTACATACAGAAAACTGACCAAACGGATTCTAATAGTGTTGATATTTTAGAACAACGATACATGGGTCATTTGTTATGTGTACGAGTCAACCCTGCCTCAATCTGAGGCGTGTTGTGGCCAGCACCATTCAATGTGTCTCTCTTTTATTTAAAAAGCACTTCATTTTAAGTGAAAACAACAACCGACATACGGAAAACCGACCAAACGCTTTTGGAATATGTTGATACTTTAGAAAAAATATCCATGAGTCATTTGTGACATTTACGAGTTAACCTCGCCTAAATCTAAGGCACGGTGTGGCCGATATCACTCCAGGTGTATGTATTTTGTTTAAAATGGACATCATTTCTAGTAAAAACATATGGTATACGAAAAACCGATCAAATTATGAATTGAATTCCGGATTCCACATATAATTTTCATCTAAATTTTAAATTGAATTATAAATTAATTATGTATGTTTATAATTACGTTATGAATTATGATTTAATTCTGGAGGTGTATAGTTCCATGAGTCATTATATGTTAAATGTGTATGAATTTTTTCTCTACATGTATGAGTTAGTTGGTTATTTCAGGTACAATAATTGTATATGTATGTGTTAGTTTATTATAGGTACAATAATTGTAAATGATTGAATATGAGAGGGAATGGACTGGATGGTGTGAAAATTGCACAAAAATGAGAGGGTCGTTGCTGTGAAAATTGCAGGCTGCTGTGCAATTTGCACAGCATAGGCTATGCCAACGGTTGGAAACTGTTGGAATAGCCTCTCTGAGTATTATTTTAACCAATGGTTCTATGAACTGTTGGTAAATATCCTTTCCCAAAGGTTTAGAAACCATTGAAAAAGAATCCCTCTTCTTGGTTTTCCCAACGGTTCAAGCCAAACCGTTGGGAAAAGTTATCCCAACGGTTTGGCACAACCGTTGGGATAGGTTCATTTTTTCTAATCTATACCAATGGTTCAGTGTAAACCATTGGGAAAATCTTTCCCAACGGCTTACTTCCCTACAGTTTACAGAACCGTTGGTATAAGATATACCAACGGTTCTGCAGCCTTTCCCAACTGTTCAGAACCGTTCGGAAATCCTACATTTCCTGTAGTGCCTAATAAACCCTACAAACACATTAAGAGAACCTTAAAAACCTTAAACCACCCTAATAGACACTAATAAACACTAATAAACCATAATAAACATCAAAAAACCCCTAAAAAACCCTAATAAACCATAAATAAATCCAAATAAACCCTACTCAACCCAAACAAACCTTAACAGACCATAATGACCCCTAATAAAACCCTATAAAACCCTAATAACTAAAACAAATGCTAGTATACCTTAAAAAATCCCTAAGAACCCTGTTAAAATCTAATATAACCTAATAAACCTTAAAAAAGTCACAAAGAATAATCAAAATTATCACAACCAATAAAAACATGCTATGTTACCTGAAAAGACGAAAAAACAATAATATAACCGAATAAAGACAAAAAACGCTAATATACCTTAAAAATCCCAAGAATCCATAATAAACCATAATAAACACTAATATAACCTAAGAAACCCTAAAAATGCTCACAAACAAAAAAAAACACTCACAAATAATAAAAAACACTATATTGTCTAAAAATACTTAACAAACACTAATATAACCTAATAAAACAAAAAAACTAATACACCCCTAATAAAACCTAATAAACCCTAAAAATCCCTAATAAACCCTAATGAAAACTAGTAAACACTAATAAAACCGTAATAAAACCCTAAAAATACCTTCTCAACCCAAATAAACCATGACACACCATAATAAAACCTAATAAAACCCAACTAAACCCCATTAAACAAAAAACTCAAACAAACCATTAAAAATCCCTAGAAACCCTAATAAACCATAATAAATTCTAATAAAACCTAAAAACCATAAAAATGCTCACAAACACTAAAAACACACAAATAAAACCAAAAAAGTCCAAACAACCCCTCATATATATTAACAAAAACTAAAAAACACTCATATACCCTAATAAAAACATTAACAAACCCTAGTAAACCCTAAAAATCCATAACAAACCCTAATAAACAATACTATGCCCTAATAAACCATAATAAAACACTAAATATACTTACTCAAACCTAATAAAACCCTAAAAATAACTACTCGACCCTAATAAACCTTAACACACTATAATAAACCATAATACACTCCACTAAACCCAAAAAAAATCAAATATACCATTAAAAATCCGTAAAACCCCTAATAAATGCTAATAAAACCTAACAAAGCTTAATATCACTAATAAATGCTACTAAACCCTAAAAAACGTTAATACACCCTCTTAAAAATTAATAAACCACAATGAACGATAATAAACCCTAATATGTCCTAAACATAACCAAATATACCATAATATACCATAATATACCCTAATAAACCCAACTAAATCCAAATAAAATCTTAAAAATACATAATAAACCATAATAATCCTTAACACATCGTAATAAATCCTAATAAAATCCTGATGACCCTCTCTAAACCCTAAAAATGCTAATATACCATTAAAAACCCCTAAAACCCTAACAAACCATAATAAATTTTAATAAGATCTAAAAATTCTAAAAATGCTCGTAAACCCTAAAAATACCTCTAATAATAATAATAGTAAAACCCATGTACATGTGCATATTCATGTGCATGGTTTATATAATAAATCATAACACACATGCATGGGCATATGCCTCCGCATTTGCATGTGAATGATAATAAATAATAAATTATAAATTATAATGCATGTGAATTACATGTGTACGTACATGTGCATGTGAATGATAATAAATTATAAATAATAACGCACATCCAAGTGCAAGTTCTTGTGCATGTGCATGTGAATGTGCATGTTCATGTGCATGTGCATGTGCATATGCATGTGCATAGTAATAAACAACAAATAATAACCAAGTCCACATGAATGTGCATTTGCATGTGAATGATAATAAATAATAAATAACAACACATGTGATAATAGAATAATGAACGTGCATTTCATGTACACGTGCGTGAGAATAAATAATAATAACACGTGTGATAATAGAATAATGCAAGTGCATTGCATTAGCATGTGCATGCTAATAAATAAAATATAATAACACACATGCATGTGCATTTACATGTAATGATAATGATATGTATACATGCACGTTCATGGTAAAAAATAATAAAAAACAACTCATGTGCATGTTCATTTGTATTTGATGACACAAACCAAAATAATAATAATAATAATAATAATAACAACAACAACAACAACAACAACAATAATAATAATAATAGATTAACTCAAGGGCATTTCATGTGCACATGTGTAGTAGTAAATAATAAATAAATAATAATAAATAAGAACGCACATGAATGTGCATGGGCATTTACATTTGATGATAATATTAGTAATACTAATTGTAATAATAATAATAATAATAACACATGCAGGTGTATGGTAATAAATAATAAATAAAAACGCACATGCTTGTGCATTTGCATGTGATAATGATAATAATAATTATAATAATAATAGTAATAATAATAATAATAATAATTTTGATAAAAAAAATAATAAAAGAATAATACAAGTGCATTGTATTTGCTCGTGCATGGTAATAAATAATAAATAATAATGCACGTGCATCTAGATTTTCATGTGATAATAGTAATAATAACAGAAATAGTAATAATAGTATTAGTGGTGGTGATAATAGTATTAGTACCAATTCATGTGATAATATAATATTGCATGTGCATTACGAGTGCATGTGTATGGTAATAAATAATAATGCCTATGCATGGAATTTGCATGTGATGATGACGATGATGATGATAATAATAATAATATTAATAATAATAACAATGCATTTGATAATACGATAATGCATGTGCATTGAATGTGCGTGTATGTGCATTCTCATGTGCATGTGCATGTGATGATAATAACAACAACGACAACAACAACAACAACAACAACAACAACCACAATAATAATAATAACAATAATAACAACAACACATGTGATAATAAAATAACATGTGTGAATTGCATGTGCACGTGTATGGTAATAAAAATATAATAATAATGCATGTGTGTGTGCTTGTGCATGTGGATGAGATGATGATAATAATAATAATAATTACAGTAATAATAAGTTATAGTTGTTTGAAAAAACAGCAGACAGGACAAAAATGCTAGAAATAGTGTCTCAAAAAACCTAACAAATTACAGAG
The DNA here is from genome assembly GCA_963277665.1 of Viscum album. Classification (NCBI taxonomy): domain Eukaryota; kingdom Viridiplantae; phylum Streptophyta; class Magnoliopsida; order Santalales; family Viscaceae; genus Viscum; species Viscum album. Next base: position 2,295,658 of record OY728167.1, on the reverse strand, counting down.
TCATTGAAAAAGGCATAACTTCTTCTTTGGGTGTCCATTTCCACTTCGTAAATAGTCAAACTGAATCTCATGGAATGAACTACGATAAAAACAGGTGCCAGAGGCTGAACAGACACACAGATCAGATGTTTTTACCATTTTAAGAAAAACTTGTTAGGGATCCGTACAAGGAAATGGAGTTTTGGAGGCCTTCTGATGGGTTTCTGGGATTTTATAGTCTAAAAATGACTTGAACTATTTTCAAGTCATCTTTCTACGTAGATCTATTCATGAAATTCGATTTGATATGTGGTAGATCTCAAACGGACAACTAGAGCCAATGTTATGGCCGTTTGAAGTTGGACTTTTTTTGGAGTAGTAGAACTAATATATCTTATATTTCTTTGATCATATCATAGTTTCTACTAAACTTGGTCCTCAATCATCTCACGAGCATTGATTTTACTAGTCACAATGATCAAATTGACACCCTAAGTAGATGTTATGCCTATTTTTGTGAGTTGCGGGTTTCTTAGGTTTTTTGGCTCTAGGAGAGTTGCTCAATTTAAAACAACAATAACTTCTGCTACATGTGTTCATTTTGTCTCTAACACATATCAAATTGAATATTGGGAAAAGATACACACTCTGGTAACCACTATAACCCTTTCTGACATTCTTCAACACCCAAAAGGCCAAAAATCCCTTTAGATGGTCAAAAGATTGGCTTCTAGTGTCCGTTTTGTAATAACTTCTTCTATGGGTGTTTGTTTTGCCTATACCACATATCAGATCGAAGATTGAGACTAGACTTACACTCCTATAACCATTGAAGCACCTTCTCATATCCTTGAAGGCCCAAAAAGGTACCTAAGCCCTCCAAAAGACCATAACGTCTACTCTGGGAGTCTGTTTTGCCTCTACCATATATCAAATCGATGCTTTCGACTTGATCTACACATATGTGACCAATAGGACCACCTTATCATGTTATTACAGTCCCAAAAGGTCCTTAAGTACTCCAAATGACCATAACTTCTACTCTGGGTGTCCTTTTCACCGCTACCACATATCAAATTGAAGCTTGCAACTAGCTCTACAAATCTATGACAACCACGAACAACTAAATAACCCTAACAAACCATTAATAACCCCATAAACAATAAAAACCATTAAAAACCATGAAAAACCCTAACAAACCCAAACAAACCCAAACAAACACTAACAAACCCTAGAAAACCCTAACAAACCCTAACAAACCCTAACAAACCCCAAGAAGCACTATGAAACCCCAATAACCCCAAAACCCCCCAAAGAAACCCTATAAACCCCTAAGAAATCATAAGAAACCCTAACAAAACCCTAAAACCTTAACAAAACTCTAAGCAAACCTAAGAAACACTAACACACCATTAAAATCCATAACACACCCTTAGAAACCCTAACACACCCTTAGAAACCCTATAACACCCTTAGACACCCCAACACACCCCTGGAAAGCCTAAAAGAACCTTAGAAAGCCTTAGAAACCCTAGCACACCCTTAGAAACCCTAAAAAAACCTAACACACCCTAAATCACTCTAATAAGGACTAATAAATCCTAACAAACCCTATAAAACAATAATAAACCCTAATAAACCCTAAAGCCCGCTACTAAACCCTAATAAACACTAATAAATCATAATAAACCCTAAAAACCATATTAGACCCCAATAAAAGGTACAAAATACCTAAAAAACAAAATATACTACAAAAATTCTATTAAACCATTCAAAATGATAATATTCACAAAAAAACCCAATCAAACCCGATAAAACCTGACAAAACCCTAAAAAAACTCTAAAAACCCAAAAAACCCAAAAAACCCTAAAAAACCCTAAAACCCAAAAAAATCCTAAAATCCCTAAAAAACCCTTAAAAACCCAAAACCCCTAAAAACATGAAAAAACAGAAAAAACCTGAAAACATACCTAAAATATGCTAAAAACCCTTACAAACCTCAAAAAACGCTAATAACCCTAAAAACCCCTAAAAATGATAAAAACACCCTAAACCCCCTAAAAATTCCTAACAAACCCCTAACCAACCCTATTAAACCCTTAAAACCCCTAACCCCCCAACAAAGCCTAAAAACCTCAAAAGAAACCCTAATACCCCATAAAGTACCCTAAAAACCCTAAAAACCCTAAATAACCACTAAAGCCACTAACAACGCTACATAAACCCTAAAAATTTCTACAAAAACCGAAAATGCTTCAAAACCCCCAAAATCCAACAAAACCCCAAAAATGCTAAAATAACCCTAATAGAGCATTAAAAAATCCAAACACACCCATAAAACCCAAAAAAATTTATAAAACACCAAAAAACTCAAACAAACCATAACAAACCCTAAAAACACTAACAAAACATATCAAACCCAAACAACCACTAATATCCTCTTAGAACCACTAATAAACCCTAATAACCCCTAAAACCCACTATTAAACCCTAAAAACCCTAATAAACACTAATAAATCATAATAATGTGTAATAAACCCTAAAAAACACTATTAGACCCTAATAAATGCTATAAAAGCCCTAAAATCTCTAATATACAATAAAAAATACTATTAAACCATAATAAACCCTAATAATTACTAAAAACCCTAAAAACCCCTACAAAATGCTACAAAACCTCAAAATAATAGCCTACATTACCCAACAACCCACTAATAAATCTTAACAAACCCTAATAACCCCAAAATAAATCATAACAAACCCTAAAAACCCCAAATAAATCATAACAAATCTTAAAAATTCCAAATAAATTGTAACAAACTGAAACAATCCATAACAAACATCTAATAAACCGCAAAAAACCTAACAAAGCAGAATAAACCCTAATAAATCGTAACAAACTGAAAACATGTTACTAAACCCTAATAAATAATATAAACCCTAATAAACCCTAATAAACCCTAATAAATCCTAAATAAACCTAAAAATGATGATAAACCCTAGAAAAAGCTATTAATGCCTACAAAAGCCCAATAAAACCCTAATATACAATAAGAAATGCTAATAAACTGTAAGAAATCCTAAAGAACACTAATAAACCTTAAAGAACCATAATAAACCCTAAAGAATCATATTAAACTATAAAGAACACTAAAAAACCCTAAAGAACACAAAAAAAGCTAAAACACATTATATAAACAGTAAAAACCACTAAAATACCCAAACAAACCCTAAAACACACTAAAATATCCTAACAACCCCTATCAATCCCAAAAAAAAATAAACGCATAACCCCCCCCACCACACCCAAAAAAACCATTAAAAATCCATCATACACCATAAAAAAATATAAACACCTGTTAAAAACCCTTAAAAATCCTAAAAAACTACAAACCATAAACAACCAATAAAACCCAAAAAAAGCTTCGAATAGATATATAAACCCTAAAAATGTTTCATAAACCCTTAAAAATGCAATAAAACCCCTAGAAATGAATCATAAATCAAAAAACACAACATAAACCCAAATAATGCTAGATAAACCCTAAAATCACTATATAAACACTAGAACTGTAACATAAACCCTAAAAAACACAACATAAACCCAAGAAAATGCAAGATAAACAATAAAAAACTCTACATAAAACCTATAAACACAATATAAACCCTAAAAACACTACATGAACCCTAATAATGTTACATAAAACCTAAAAAATGCAACATAAATGCTACATCACCCCTAAAATGCTACATAAACTCAGAAAATGCAACATAAACCCTAAAAAATGGTACATAAAACCTAAACCCCAAACATGCTACATAAACCCTAAAAACATTACATAAACCCTAAAAATGATACATAAAATCTAAAATTGCTAACTAGACCCTAAAAACGCTATATAAACACTAAAAATGCTACATAAACTCTAACAACCCTACACAAACCCTAAAAATGCTACAAAACATTAAGAAGCATTAAAACCCTCAAAATATTAAACCCTAATATACCATAATATAAAAAATTAAACCCAGATAAACCCCTAATAAACTCTAATAATCCCTAAAAACACCTTATAATCCCTAAAAACCCTATGAAACTCTACTCAACCATAATAAAACCCCCAAAAATACCTAATAAACCCTAATAAATGACAATAAAACAGAATAATCTCTAAAAACATGTTATGAAAACCTAAACAACCCTAACCAACCCTAATAGACACTAATAAACACTAATAAACCCTAATAAACCCCAAAAACCTAAAAAGCCCTAATAAACCATAAATAAAGCCGAATAAACCCTATTCAACCTTAACATACCTTAACACTCCATAATAACCCCTAATAAAACCCTAAAAACCCTAATAAAAAAATGCTAGTATACCTTAAAAAATCCATATAAACCCTGATAAACTCTTATATAACATATTAAACCCACAAAATGCTCACAAACAATAAAAAAACAATCATAGACAATAAAAACGTCCTATATTACCTAAAATGACCAAAAAACACTAATATAACCTAATAAAGACAAAAAATACTAATATACCTTAAAAATCCCTAGAAACCCAAATAAACCATAACAAACTCTAATATAACCTAAGAAACCCTAAAAACACTGACAAACAAAAACAAATCACTCACAAACAAAAAAAACTCGCTATATTATCTAAAAAGACCTAACAAACACAAATATAACCTAATAAAAAAAACTAATAAACACCTAAAAAACCCTAAAAAACCCTAAAAATACCTAATAAACCTTAATAAAAACTAATAAACCCTAATAAAACCATAATAAAACCCTAAAAGTACCTTCTCAACCATAATAAACCTTGACACACCATAACAAAACCTAATACAACCCAACTAAACCCCAATAAACAAAAAAACACGCAAACAAACCATTAAAAAGCCCTAGAAACCCTAATAAACCATAATAAATTCAAATAAAAGATAATAAACCAATTAAAATGCTCACAAACACTAAGAGCATGCTAATAAAACCATGAAAGTCATAACAACCACTCATATATAATAACAAAAACTAAAAAACACTCATATACCCTAATAAAAACACTAAAAAACCCTAGTAAACCCTAAAAATCCCAAACAAACCCTAATAAACGATACTCAACCCTAATAAACCCTAGTAAAACCTTAAAGATACCAACGCAACCCTAATAAAACCCTAAAAATACCTTATCAACCATAATAAACCTTAACACACCTTAATAAACCATAATAAACCCCATTAAACCCTAAATACACAAATATACCATTAAAAAGCCCTAAAACCCTTAATAAATGCTAATAAAACCTAACAAAGATTAAAAGTGCTAATAAACCCAAATAAACACTATTAAACACTAAAACCCCTAATATAGCCTCTTAAAAACTAATAAAACCCTAAAAATACCTAATAAACCCTAATAAACCTTGACACACCATAATAAACCCTAATAAAATCTTAAAAACCTCCACCAAACCCTAAAAACGCTAATATACCATTAAAAACCCTAAAACCCTGACAAACCATAATAAATGTTAATAACACCTAAAAATCCTAAAAAATGATAGTAGACCCTAAAAATATCTCTTATAATAAAAGTATTAATAAAGCACGTGCATGTGCATATGCATGTGCATGGTTTAAATAATAAATCAAAATGCACGTGCATGTGCATATGCTTGTGCATTTTCATGTGAATGATAATAAATAATAAATTATAAATAACAACGCATGTGAATTGCATGTGTATGTGCATGTGCATGTGAATGATAATAAATAATAAATAAATAAGCACATACAAGTGCATGAGCATGTGCATGTGCATGGTAATAAACAATAAACAATAACCACACCCACATGAATGTGCATTTGCATGTGAATGATAATAAATAATAAATAATAACACATGTGATAATAGAATAATGCACGTGCGTTGCGTGTGCACGTGCATGAGAATAAATAATAATAACACATGTGATAATAGAATAATTCAAGTGCATTGCATTTGCATGTGCCTGATAATAAATAATATATAATAAGGCATGTGCATGTGCATTTACATGTAATGATAATGATAATGATGCATGCAAGTGCGTGGTAATAAATAATAAATAACAACACACATGCATGTGCATTTGTATTTGATGATACAAACAACAACAGCAATGAGAATAATAATAATAATAATAATAATAATAATAATAGAATAACGTAAGCACATTTCATGTGCACGTACATTGTAGTAAATAATAAATAAATAATAGTAAATAAGAATTCACATGCATGTGCATGTGCATTTACATTTGATGATAATATTATTAATACTAATTGAATTAATAATAATAATAATAATGCATGCATGTGCATGGTAAGAAATAATAAATAACAACGCAGTTGTAGGTGCATTTTCATGTGATAATGATAATAATAATGAAAATAATAATAATAATAATAATAATAATAATAAAAGAGTGATAATAAAAATAATTATTATTATAATAAAAGAATAATACAAGTGCATTGCATATGTACTTACTTTGTAATAAATAATAAATAATAACGCACGTGCATCTACATTTACAAGTGATGATAGTAATAATAACAGTAGTAGAAATAATAGTAGTAGTAGTGGTGATAATAGTAGTAGTATTAATGCATATGATAATAGAATATTTCATATTCATTACATGTGCATGTTTATAGTAATAAATAATAACTCTCGTGTATTGCATCTGCAAGTTATGAAGACGATGATAATATTAATAATAATAATATTATTATTATAACAACAAATGTGATAATAGAATAACACACGTTCATTTAAAGTGCGTGTATGTGCATTTGGATGTGCATTTTCATGTGATGATAATAACAATAACAACAACAACAACAATAACAACAACCACAATAATAATAATAACAATAATAATAACAATGCATGTGATAATAAAATAACGTGTGTGCATTGCATGTGCACGTGCATGGTAACAAAAATATAATAATAACGCACGTGCATGTGCATGAGAAATTACATGATATGATAATAATAATAATATTAATAATAATAATAATAATAATAATAATACCAGTAATAATAATTTATAATTGTTTGAAAAAACAGCAGACCGGAAAAAGTGCTAGAAATTGTGTCCTGAAAAACCAAACAAATCACAGAGTCATTAAAAAAGGCATAACTTCTTCTTCAGGTGTCCATTTAGGCTCCATGAATAGTCAAACTAAATATCATGGAACAAACTACAATAAAAATAAGTGTCAGAGGCCGAACAGACACACAGATCAGAAGTTATGACTATTTTTTAAAAAATTTGACAGGTATCTAGACACGGAAATGGAGTTTTGGAGGCCTTTTTATGGGTTTTTGTGATTTTTTGGTTCCAAACATGACTTGAACTTTGTCCAAGTCTACCTTCTACGTATATCTCTTCACTGACTTTGATTTGATATGTGGTAGAGCTAAAATGGGAAACCGGAGTGAAAGTTATGGCCATTTGAAGTTGGACTTTTTTTGGAGTGGTATAACTAATATATCTTATATTTCTTTGATCTTATCATAGTTTTGATTAGACTTGGTCCTCACTCATCTCACGATCTTGGATTTTACTAGTGAAAACACTCAAACAGACACCCTAAGGAGAAGTTATTCCTAATTTAGTGAGTTGTGGGATTCTTAGGTTTTTAGGCGCTAGAAGGGTTGCTCAATTTAAAACGACATAACCTCTATTGCATGTGTTTATTTTAGCTCTACCACATATAAAATCAAATATTTTGAAAGGATACACAATCTGGTAACCACTGGAATCCTTTATGACATTCATCAACCCCCAAAATGACCAAAAATCCATTTGGATGGTCAAAAGATTGGCTTCTGGTGTCCGTTTTGCAATAACTTCTTCTATGGGTGTCTGTTTTGCCTCTACCACTTATCTAATCTAAGCTTGAGAGTATACCTACACTCCTATAACAACTAAATCACCTTCTCACATCCTTGAAGGCCCAAAAAAGACTTATAACCTCCAAAAGACCATAACTTCTACTATGGGAGTCCGTTTTGCCTCCACCATATATCAAATCAAAGATCTCGAATAGATCTACACATCTTTATCAAATAGGATCGCCTTATCACGTTCTTAAAGACCCAAAAGGTACTTAAGTCCTCCTAATGACCATAACTTCGACTCTGGGTGTCCATTTCAACTCTACCACATATCAAATTAAATCTTGCGACTATCTATATATATCTATGACAACCATGAACAACTAAATAGCCCTAACAAAACATGAATAACCCCATAAACAATAAATACCATTAAAAACCATTAAAAACCCTATAATACCCTATCAAACCCTAATAAACAATAACAAACCTTAACCAACCCTAACAAACCCAAACAAACCCCAAAAAACCCTAAAAAACATAACAATCCCTAAAAACAATAACAAGCCCTAACTGTAACACCATGAGATTTCATGAAAAGTATTATTTTTAAATTATTTGATTTCTTGTGTTGTATTCTACACCAATATTATCTTGTACTATAGGTAACACCGTATTATCTTGCAGTATATGCAACACTATTATTGGATCGTGTTACACACAATTTTAAGTTCGTTTGATAGAAGTTATTTTACAAAACATTGAGTGTATATATATATATTAAATGAATAAAGGAAATATTCTTGTATTATGTTGTACTCAAAACCAAAATAATCTTTCACTACACAAAACACTGGCTTGGCTTGCGTTACACGCAATCACGACCTTCCTCGATAGCGTGTGTAGTACGCAATATCGGGTTTCACTAAACAACAATATATTGTTATAATATTACTATGAACTTTCCATTATGAATATTAGTATATAAATTTTTAATTTTATGACATTATAATTCATCTGACACATTTTATATAATATGGTATGAGAAAAAAATAAATATTTTGGGTAAAATAAGTATTTTTCAAAAAATGCAGTTTTGCGGCCTTTTGATGGCGTACCAACATTAAATTTAGTTTTTTACATGTTTATAAGTTCAATTTGAAAATATAAAATTCTTATATGGAATTAAGATATAAAAAATTACTTTGGATTAATTTTTCTTATTATTCTGATAACTTTCATATTTTAATGAATTGTAAAAACACGCTATATTTTAATTAAAAACAACTTTTTTCATCGCAATAATTTATATGGTAAAATTATAATATTTAATGGTTTTAAAGTATAAATATAATATATTTTTACCATTTAATATAATGTGTGTAATTACCATTAATTTTACATTGAATTCATAGGTAAAAACATTTCAATCTTTGGCAATGTTTTAACTTTTAAACCTTGTTTTCTTAACAACGTGATTAATTTAAATTTAATTACTACAACTTCTGTGTTTTGAATTTTTAAAAATGGATTCAATATTTTTATTAAGTGGATCCAAATTATGTTAATAGGTTACTTTAATTTTTTTTCTATTATGAATAGTATCTACAGTAATTTTTATTTACTGTAGTTAAAGTTAAATCGGGTAATTATGGAAAAAAATAAGATTATAACATTACCCTAACACCTACCAAAAATCTATTGGATGACTAAAAGTCGACCCATATCACCTAAGGGTCAGAATAGATTCATTTTATGGACTTTTTACCATGAAAATAATTTAATTATTATTAAAACCAAAGAAAGTGACAACATGTCACTCTCTTAAATCTTATAAGTATAATAATTTTAATTTAGTGATAAACATCATGAAACTTCGAACATTAATAGAATCCAGAAAGATAATAAAATTATCTGCATCATGTGAATTTATTTAGAATTTTTAGGGATTAAATATTTATCATTAAAGGTGACACAATAGTGATGTTGAAATTATTTTATTGATTGAAATATCGAATAAATGATTTTAAAAAATATTAAATTAAATAATATATGAACTATTTAATATGATACAATGATTTTCTAGATAAATATAACATGTTATGAATCGATTAAATCTTTTGTTTCGAACATATCTTCTATGATGATTTTATTTAAATTAAAATAAATGAATAGTGTCAAAATTGACACTATTGTTATTTTATAAAAATAACATAATATGAAATTGTTTAAAAATCATAAAAATATTTAACAATTATAAATTAAAATTTATATGCTCTAAAATGTCATAACTTATCCAATTATGGACAATTAACCATACATAAGTAATTATTTATATCAATTTAAAATTTATAATCTTATTACCACAAATAAAATTAAATAGATTAAATAAGGATAAATCAAGTTGAAAATGTTTAAAATAAATTCCAAACATGTATAAATTTTATTAGTTGATGAGAATACAACCCTATATAATCTCATCTTCTAATTGAGTCATTTTTTGGAGGTTTTTAAGTGGGATGGAATTTACTATAAATTAATATTTCTTATAATTCCAAAGGTGCCCCTCTCCTCCTTTATAAAAGGGCACCTCCTCCCTCTCCTCCTCACACCATATTGAGCCTTAAAGCTCAGAGATACCCTACCAATTTTTCTTATCCACTTCCCTAGAAACATACTAGAGCTCCTGGTATTCTTCAAAGTCCAACATTAGTTCCCTAAGAGGAGGTTAAGAAGAGGCGCATCAAAGAAGAGGTAATATCCTTTACCGATTCTTTCCAATTTATTTCTTCTTCTACTTCTTCTTATTATTTATTTGTTTCATCATAAATTAATAACATAAGTATCAATAATATAGTGATATGTTATTATAAATATGAAACAACCTTATTTCACCTTCTATCCATCCTATGAAAAATGAAATCACGGCGCGTGCGTACGTATGAAATACCGTCTCCATATTGTGGTGTGATCTGTTTTTCCTCCACCACCTTACTTGGATAGGTATAATAATGGAAGAAATAAATATATATTATTATTGTAAAGTGATATTGATTATAAAATATTATACACCATACACTTCAATACATTTCCACAATCATGGGAATGATATCATCTCTCGTGCGTACGTACGGATTACCGTCTCCACGGTGCGATGTGATTCGTTCTACATGATCTTCATTAAACCATGATTATATAAATGAATTGAATGATTAAATATTATATATTTTATAAAAATACCATTCTGTAAATTATGTATCTATAACCTAAAAATAAGAATAAAAATTTATTCGATAAATCACGCATAAGAACATAAAGCAATAAACGCTCGAATAACAAGTAGCAATGAAATATTACTAATAAGAAGAAAAGAATATGACCATATATGATATCATAACAATGAATATTATTCTATAATAAGTCCATGACGTTGTTTAAATCATTATACAGGAGGTTCGGATACCTACAAATAATATCGGACCTAAGTTAAGGGACAACTTTTCCAATCTCGTTTTTATCCGAGATTGTTTATTCATAAGTATTTACTGGGGTTATATTTATCATACATGTACCTATTTTATAAAAATGGTTTCACGTATGTTTAAAGTCCCTTTTACCCATTTTTTTTAATTTTACTACATGGTATGTAAGGAATCATTCTTTTGTTTACCTTACAAGGTGCTTTTTGACTTTTTTGGAAAAAGTATGAGAAGAATGTTTTTTTAAATTATACGGCATGAACAAATTTAAACGGTTTCATAAAGCCTTATTTTAATGAACCTTCCTCCACAATATTTCATGATTATTTTCAACAAAAAAAAATTCTTTTAAAATTTCATGGCATTTTGTGAAAATAAAATGATTTTAAAGAAGAAATGATATTTTCCTCAAGAATTCATTTCAAGTGTTTTTTCAAAACTATTTTCCATCTAAGATTACATTATTTAGTATGATTATGTTTCAGGTATAATGTCTCTATTATTTACATGTATGGATACTTTTTATGATGAAATGATATCCATTTGTTTTATATGGATTACATTATGATGAGATGATGTTTATGAAACCCATTCTATTCTTTGGGTTATGATGAATGATTTATGTTTATTTTGTGGAACAAGTATGAATGATTTCATTATGAGATGGGTGGGACCTATATCTCCCTCCAATACATTGGGTAAAGATTTATATCTCATGTGATAGACATGGCTAAAATGGTAAGTTTATCCGGTTCAGTGTTACAGGACTGGAACGTGGAGTGAACTCAGTTTAGAAAGGGAGTTTGTCCACTAAGATGGTCTTGGAAACAATGCCTTGGCTACTATGGAAATAATATCATGTGCTGAATGGTTTTCCACAATTACATGTTTTATTCTCATGCTATTTTATCATGATTGATGTTCTATTATGTTCTATGCCTTATGTACTGCCATGTTTTATGTCATTGCTCAAGATTTTGATGTTTAAACATTATAGTCATGTTTTTAAGTTAAAACTTTTATGGTTTGTTTTATTTTCTCCATGCTTACCCTTACTGAGAATTTGATCTCACCCTTTATATGTTTTCTTTTCCCCAGTATATAAAGAAAAGTTTTATGTAAGAAAACAAAAGGGGAAGATCATTATGGGAGATGTTGAAGATCTTTCACCATGATTAGAAGATTATGTTCTGAGTTTCCAAAGACACTAAACTATTACGATCCTTGAGTGTTGGTTTTTGTTATGTATTATGTATTCCGCAGAAGTAATGTAATGTCCATGTACGTCAAGCTTTGGATCTCTACAGTTGGTATCATATGAAAGGTTTAGTTAACCTTAGGAACTAGGATGCAAAAGCTTTTGTGAGATACCTAGAGATATTTCTATGGTATGTCTTGAGATGTCTCTAAGGTTAAGTATAAGTATAGGTTATAGTCCTAGAATTACGGTAACGATCTTAGAATTAACCCTAAGATGTTATATATTGAACGTACCCCCCCTTTATTATTTTGTTTTCCCTAGCATGATTTTTGCCTCTCACACTATTTTTTTAGGTTTTAGACAATGGATGGAACACGAAGGAACCGTGTTGATAAATGTAATGTAAAATGCATTGATTTCCCTTCTGAACAAACCAATGTTATGGAAGATGGAGTGAAAAATATTATTACTATACTTACACAAGCTATGAATAATTCTGGAGATCCGAATGAGCAGAGAAGGGAACAATATTCTATTGAGTCCTTCTTGAGGCAACGTCCACCTTCTTTCAGTGGGTCTTCTGATCCACTTTTTGGTGAAAAATGGATCAGTGCCATTGAAAAGATATTTTCCATACTTCGCTATTCAGAACATGAAAAACTCATTCTAGCTATTTACCGTTTAAAAGGTGAAGCAGACCAATGTTGGACTCTAATTAAGAATATGAGGCCCCAAGATGAAATTGAATCCATGGAATGGGATGAGTTCAAGAACTTATTTTTCAATAAGTACTTCCCTCGTATTCATTGAACAAAGATAGAAAAGTATTTCCTTGATCTTAAGAAAAAGGATTATGAATCTATTGGTATATACGAGGTGAATTTTACAAGGCTTTCAAGGTATGCATCTGGCTTTATCATCCAACCTGAAAGTAAAGTTGATCAATTATTCAGTGGATTAAAACCAAGTATTTGAAGGGAATTATATATAAGAGACATTATTAGCTATGAAGAAATTGTGCATTGTGCTATCAAGTTATAACTATAAGATGGTGTTACATATCCATCTCTTGGTTTTGACAAAAAACGAAAGATGGAGTTCAAGGAAAAATCTTAGAACAATTGTGAAAAGAATGTGAATGTTTCTTTATGCTCAAAGTGTGGAAATAAGCATGTTGGATATTGTCTAAAAGTTACTAAAAAATGTTTCCAAGTGTGTAAAATAAGGTCATTGAGAAGTTGAGTGATGAAGTAATGGGAAAAAGGTTTCTAATGACATGAATAGAGAAAAGACTACAGAGAACTCTCCACCAACACTTCAATGCTTCAAGTGCAAGGAAATGGGGCATTATGCTGATCAATGCCCTAATACAAGGGTTAATGATGATCGACATGAGAAACCTCTTAGGCAATGGACAAAGGGAAGTCACATGCGATCACTATTTGTGATGTTGAGTATGACAATGATGTTGTGGAATGATAAAGTGTTTATGTAATGGGATTCCAAAATAATGTTATAGTATCATGGAATGTTGGAATATATATGTATTGGTCTATTGTGGTTTTCAATAATTTTATAGTAATGATAACCATGAAAAGTAATTGAAATATATTTTTTGGAAAGCAGATAAAATGCTCATAATGAAGGGATAAGGAGAAAGTACTATGTATGATAGTATTCATGAGCTCATGAATGATATAAGGACAAAGTGATATCTTGGTTTGAGTATAGGGAATTTTTGGATTTTGGTATGTGGAAAGAGTTAACATTCGATAGCATTCATGTTTTCACTAAGGTTCAACGGGTATTCATTTTTCAAGAGAATACGTGATTAAGGTATTCACATGTTTGGAATGTGACAAACAAGATATATCATCTGATAAATGATGGTATTCACATTCTTTGTTGATGAAATTTATAGTAATCATTTTCATTATACTATGAGCATGGATATAAGTATTTTGGATAAGTTTAAGATTTGAAATGGATTATGTTGGACATAAGATAATATAGTTTAAGGATTGAACCTTTTTTTATATTATTTCTAGAATGTTATAATAGTGTAGTTTTAGAAAAAGGATAACCTGTAGGACGAGCGACAACACATCGCGTCGGACAAGGCTATGGGAATCGAACCCACAACCAAAGTTCGAGATGCCTTTATCGCCTACCACTTGTCTACAGGAAGTCCCTGGTTAGTAGAAACTAGTTTTATTTTATTAAGCGGTATAATATATGAAGTATAAGTCCATTTTTGGAATCATATACAATTAACCTCACCATAGATGGACTTATGTATATTTGAAAACTCTTCCTAACCTTTTTTTTGAGACAGATGGAATGACCCATCATTCTATCGAATGATCTGCTAACACTTCACGAAATAAAAATTCAACTTCATTTCTTTAAGAGATGATGTTGAAATTA